>PVHY01019959.1:0-26439 GCA_004024945.1 Uropsilus gracilis | reverse complement strand
CATCCTTGTGCCCCTGGGATAAATCCCACTTGGTCATGATGAATGATGCTTTTAATGCAACGTTGGATTCGGTTTGCCAGGATTTTGTTTAAGATTTTTGCATCTGTGTTCATTAGGGATATTGGTCTATAGTTTTCTTTCTTGGTGTTGTCCTTATTTGGTTTTGGTATGAGTGTGATGTTTGCTTCATAGAATGTGTAGTTTTAATTTTAAATGTTTTTAATCAGTCTTGTGTTGTGGGTGCACAAGCAAGTCAAAGGAATCTTCCCCATATTGACAAATTGTATATTATATATGAAACTCTGGAGATAATTTTTTATGGCATATAATAGTTCCAACAATTTCATAGCTTTGTATTGATGGTTATTATTTTTAATCAGTTCTAGGATTATATAAATTGTTGCAAATATTTTAAAAGAATACTTCCTTTGTAAATTTCTTAATCTGTTTCATTTAATCCTAAGTGATTAATTTCTGTTTCGATTAGCTTTGGACTATATTTCTTATTGTGAAGTCATTTGCTTCATAACACTCTGGTTTCATCATCAGATACTATGTAATCATGACTGTTGTAGTGATAATATTAGCTTATATTGGAGAGTCTGAACCCAGGAGTCTTTTTCATGTGTAATAATTGGGCAAGAGAATCTGGTACAGTCATTTCCAGAAGTTATGATTCTTTTGGTATTGCTTCACAGAGATTCAGTGTCTAATCTCTAGCGTAAAGCATGGGCCTTTGGGCAATTATGAAAGAGAAGCTGACACCATCTGCTTGTGATAAGGTTAAATAATTCTCACCAGTTTGTCATAATTATCAACAATATGGAAATAAATGAGAATGGAATCCCCTCCTGGAGTATAACATAATTATTTCAAGATTATTTACTACAATGTTTATCCTGATAGTGAAAACATCATAGAAAGTAATAGCACTGATGCTTTTACAGGTACCTCAAATTGACCTTGAAGACTCATCACCCCAAAATAGCATAGCAAATAATTCCTACAAAGACATTCTTCCTTATAATCACAATAAAACCATAAGAAATTCAGACTAATGGATTATTACCAACTAAGTCTCAGCACTCAAGTGTTGTAGATAAAAGAGCAAGTTAAAAGCATCTATTGGTGTTACATTTTAGTTCAATTTATTGATAAAAAATATTTTTTGCAAGACTCCCCCATTGTCTTTTGTAAAAAGTATTTGGAGGATGAGAAACGTTGAAAATACATAAATATTTTACTCTATGAAACTTTCAGTTGTCATTAAAAGGTTTTCTTAAGTTCATGGTTTTCTATTTTAATCACTTATCTATTACTATCATTAATTTTACTTTGTAATCTGCCCTCATATGACCAGTGACAGCTTCTTTATGCTGATTTTATGCCCTAGTGACTTATTCTAATCATTTTTTCTAGTACTTCGTTATATTTTGCCACAAAATTTCCAAGTTCATATTATATTTTCCTCATACAAATTCTGGAATCAGTTCAAGAAGGAGCACTAATTCTATTTATTGGGGAATGATTCTTAATATTACCCAGGTGCTAGGTTTTCTCACTGATGAGCCCAGGAATGCACACATTCATGTTTACCCAAGGTATGCTTTGTGCACAGACTTACATTTTCAACTATATTTGTTTCAATACCTATATATGCATTTAATACCATGAAATCATAACACCTCTAATTACTATCTGATTTCACAAGTGCATTCTAGTTTTCTCCATTTCCAGATTTGTAAATCCTTTCCTCAAGTATTAGAAAACTAGCTCTCATTATCCTCTATGTACTTGCTATAGTTTCTTATTATGAATATTCTCCAGTGGCACAACAATCTTCTATCCTTCCCACCTCTCACCCCTCCCCCACAAAGATTATTTTCCTGAACTCTGATATCTCCTACTAGGACAATGTCAGATCCATTTAACCCATGAATCTTTTCCATACTGTTAAATTCTAATACCCTCCCTGCTTAGCACTTCTTCTAACCTGGAAACACACCCCTCCCTTTAGGATAACTCACAGCCCCTCTGAATTTCAGCCCATTTTTGACCCCAGACTGTACTCAGATTCCCATCCATCTTGGCCACCATCACCCTTTGCAGTCTCACTTTTCACTTCCACTCACAGACTCAAGATATAGCATACTGTTTGTTCCTTCTATGGAGATATTTTTATGCAACTCATGTCCCTACATCCTGTGCTAAACAGATGCCCTCCTCACTCCACACACCTCTAAAACACCTTCAGTCCCACTATGGCAATCTCCCTCCCCCATCCCACCAACCTCTAGTACTGCCACATCTCTAAGTAAACAACTTTGAGACTGAATTGGTCAGGGCAAAGAGGTATAGTTGGCAGACTAATGCCCCCTCAAAAATGTCCATGTCTGGAATTTGTGAACATGTTTTCAGACTTGGCGAAAGAGATATTGTAGATATAATTCAGACTAAGAATGTTGAGATGTATAGAATTATCTGGATTATTTTGTGGGTCCAGGCTAATCACAATAGTCCTCAAAAGGAAAGAAACTTTCTTGGATGAGATCATAGCAACAGGAGCTGGCTGGAGAGATGAAAGATTTTTGGTCTGGGAGACAGAGGTTGGAACCACAGCCAAGGAATATGAGTGGTCTCTAGAAGCTGAAAAATGGTAAGGAGAGAGGCTCTTCTTTAGACCTGTCAGAAACAAATGTGCAATGCAGTCCAGGCAATTGATTTTTGGTCCTGTGGCATACATTTTGTACTTCTATTCTACAGATTAATATAATAAATTTGTATTGTTTGGAGCCATTGTATTTGGGTAATTGTACAGTAGCCATAGAAAAATAATAGATGAGGGAAAAGAATAGTAGGCAAATAAATTAAATTTTCTTATTTTTGTGTTAAAATGTATCCATTTAATTATTTAAAGTGTGCAGTGACATTAAAATATTTTCACCATTATGAAGTCATCACTATCACCCATCGTCGAATTTTTTCTTCTTCAAAAACTGAACTCTCTACTCATTAAGCAATAACTGTCATTTCCTCATTGCTCCAGCTGTTAGCAACCATTATTTTATTTTCTTTCTCTTTGAAATTGACTACTCTAGAAACTTCATATGAAACCATACAGCATGTTCTCTTTGTATCTCTTGTTACACTTAACATCATATTTTCACCTTCAAGGTTTATTCATGTAGTAGCATGTATCACCATTTACTCCATTTTGTTTATCCATTTACCTGCCAGTAGAGATTGGGCTGTTTTTTCATTATGGCTGTTGTGAAGTATACTGCAATGAACATAGTCTTGGAAATATCCATTCTAGTAGTCTTTATTTTCAGTTATTTTGTGTATATACCTGGAAGATTTTTTTTTTTTTTTTGAGCAAGCATTTCATTGCTTCCCACATAAGATGCACCATGGATTTATTTTTTTTTATTCTGTCAAATAACTTGTATGCAAGTAAATAATAAAACCTTGAAGACAGATAATTTAAAAGTAGCAGTCATTTGATGCATCTTTTAATGATTCCAAAATGGTTTCCTGGAATTCCTTTTAGTGAATTTTTTCCTGGAATTTGATTATGTATTCCTAAACATTGTATGTCTGCTGTATTTTGTTATGATTTATACCTATATATTCCCCATTGAAGTCTGTGTATAGAGAATTGAGAACTTTGCTCTTATAATTTCCTTTAAGTAAATGTGCATGGTTAAGATGTTTCTATGATTTTGTCAGTATTTTGTATTGATTATTTAGATATTATCCATAGCAAAATTGGGTAGTGTTATATGATTGTATTTCCTTTATTGTAGTAATTTCTCCAATTTATCCCACTTAACATTTATTTCATCTTTAGGTTCACTTTAGGTAGTGCTCACAACTACCACCAATTCAGACTCAAAACTCTTTATATAATTCTATTGTCTGACAATTTAAGCAAGCACACCAAAATATTCACTATTTCATTGACCAACTAGTACCTAACCACCACATCATCCCTCTGGTTGTCTATTCCAACCAGAATATAATTTCTTCTAGCTCTTGTCTTGCACCCGCCCCCCCCTTTTTTTTTTAGGAAATTCTCACCTTATTGGCATTTCTCTTTCTCTTTCATCTTTCTTGATTTATTTTTCTGTTAAGCAGAGGATAATCTGCACTAGTTCCTAAGAAAGCATACATGAAAGGTAGTTTTTTTGACAACTTAAATATATTTAAATGTCTTTATTGTCCTATTACATTTAAATTACTTTGTGTGTGTGTGTGTGTGTGTGTGTGTGTGTGATAGGTATCATTCTCTTTAGAATATAAAATATATTTCTTCATTATCTGCCAGATTGTTGTGTTGTTAATGATAAGTCTAGGAACACTGGCTTCTCTTTTCTTAACAGAAACTGACTTATATAGGTTTATGAATAATGTGTGGGAATGTGTGTGCAAGTGTGTGTGCACCTGTATTTTTTTTTTTTTTATTTTGTGGGCCATTCAATTCTGAGCAAGATCATGGATTATTAGATTTTACTTTCTTTGATAATTTATGTTCTTCATTTTCTCTCTCTTATCTAAAAGTCTTATTGTATTTCCTGTACTGAAACTCTAATTTTCTTCATGTGCTTTACTTTGTATGACTGGGATATTTTAAGAGCCCTAGTCCTGACTATTTCTATTACACTTTCGTTTCTTTTATTGTATCTTTAATTTTGAGAGTTTTTTTTTTCATTTTATTTTAATACTTTTTGTTTATTTCACAAGTGCATTTGCTTTTCAAATTTCTCACAGGATATAGTTACTTGAGTTGATATTTATTGCAGTTGCTATGAACAGTAGAAATTAGAGTAATACTCTTTTCTCCAGTCCTCTGCAGTAATCCTGACTACAAGATGAAGTTTCTGCCTTCTTTGTCAATTACCACTCATCTCTGTTTCTAAAAATTTTTTATTTGTCTTTTTCCCTTGTACTCTTTTCTGTCATTTTAGAGGATTTTAAGAGGAAGTAGAGAAAAAGATATGCTTTCAAATCACCATTTTTAACTTGAATACAGCAAACACAAATCTAATTTTACTCAAGAAACTTAAAGAACTTTCTGGCTAGCCTGTGTTTATGACATTTCACCAGTGTGTGTCTACACATAAATAAGTTTCATTATATTCATTTGGTGGGGGGTCAGCGGGACAGAAATTTGTGTCTGAATTTTCTTTTTTGTTTGCTTTAGGAAAAAAAAGCTCATATTTCATAGTTTTTTTTTTCTTTCTTTTCACGGTGTTTCCTGTAGTTCTCCTGTAATGTTCTTTCTTTTTTTTCTTTCTTTTCACGGTGTTTCCTGTAGTTCTCCTGTAATGTTCCATATTTTCTAATAGATGAATTATAGTATCTTTGTTATAGCTTAGATACTTGTTTAGTTTTCTCTCATATTTTCTGTTCTTTTTTACTTACACTGGAAGATTTCCTTGATATTTGTCTTTCATATCACTCACTTGATTTAATTATGTCCACTTTATTATGGGTATATATTTGCATTTCTCATTGAACTTTGAGCTTACATTAAATTCTGATATGAAAAAATATACTCTCAAGTTAAAGAAATTGGAAGATGAACTAAAAGTATCTAGGTCTAAGGTAAATGTAATCTGTAACACACATTGTAAAATTAATGTTTTTCTAAGAATTTTATATTGACTTAAGCACTCATGTTTTTTTTTTTTTTTTTTTTTTTTTTTTTTTTTTTTCACAAAATGAGTTGTGCAAAAAATGTTTAAGCTTATTTCACTTAGCAATGTAATAGTGTCATTCTCTCATAAATATTTTGTTATTTACATTGTAACCTTAATATTTGCTATCACAAATCTTTGCATACATGTACCATAATGTGTTTGTCTTATCTAATTATCTTGTATTAATATTACTTTCAATTTTTTTCTTTATCAATATCTGTCATAATGTAAATAAGTAGATTTTTAGGACTTTCCAACTATACCTATGTTACATATATATTATTATATTATACTTCAGAATATATAATGGGTACGAAACATGTCCATACTTTTGTTTCTGATGGTTGGGTCTCCTAAGTTGTATTAAAAGGTATTTTATGCACATATTTTAATAACACCTATAATATATTTGAAGTTATATTTGAATAATAGTCAGAATTTATTATATCAGGTAGGTCCTTAGATCTATGGATCTGTGATAGATTTATGGCTTCATGGACAAGTGAATATTATAATATTTATTAAATAGACCATTTTCCCATTTAATTGAACTATCACTTAAATACTTAAGTTCCTACATATATGTACATACATATACAAATGTAGATACATTTATCATAAATCTACCTACTATGATACTAATATTCTACCATATTTTGTTAGCAGTTTTTTGTTCAATTAGGAAATTTTACCTCACTGTTCTGTATTTCACATTTATGGACTTTTTCAAATTCTTGTTCCTCTATTTGAACCTTAAATGATTTTATTCACTTTATCAGCCTCCCCAAAATATTATTTCTGAAATACAAACTCATTTTTGAGAACTTTTTTTTGTTCACTACTTACAACTTTTTATGTAAAAGGATGTATTCTTATCTGTCTGAGTAAATTAGCTAGGAATTTTATGTCTTTGTTTTCTGAATCAGTTTTCTTTTCTCTGGAATAAGTCTTGGGTTTTATCTATCATTTACCTGGTTGTCCATGTCTCCTCATGTACAAGGTATACTGATCAGTTTTGCAACTGGCAGGAGCTGCTTTTCAGATCCCAATCTACCCCGAAAGTTTCCCTTTAATAGGAAACCCTAAAAGAGAGAAGTAGATTTCTGGTTAGATGCAGAATAGAGAAAAGATAAGTCTAACGGAGTCACACAAAATTATAATATTAAGATAGTACATCTCCAGAGGTTGAAAGTGTTCTGTTCTACAGGCCTAGACATATCTACCATGGCTTTTACTCTGTGTGTTCCAGTAGAAATTTTAGTCAGTTCCACTTTTCTTCCAGGTTCATTAACTTCACCTGAAACCTTTCACAAGGTAGTTGATGTTTTTTACCTTGTGGAAAGAAAACCAATGTAGCAGCTAAGATGACGGAGGACTAGGTGATAATTCCTATCATATTGGATATAGATCTTTAATACATATCCCTTAATTTCTCCCACACTTGGTGTAGGATGACAAGATTTTGAAGATTCCAAAATTTTCCCTCTTTTTATTCACATTTTTGAGCTCATGTCTTAGAACAAGATTTCTAACTCTCTACCAAAAAAGCCCTAGTTGCGCAATAACTTAAAAAACGATGTTTTCCTAAAATCTGAGCATATTTCACTTAGATAAGAAATAAGAGACTGGCTCTACTGTATAATTTTTCTCTTCCTTGTTTATCATATATATTTTTATGTGTCATACTCTAAGAGCTGATTTTATATAAATATGAAAACTTATCCTGCATATATTACTATATTATGTCATATAACTACATATAAGAAATCTAAAGGTGATTATATATTATATCTTGTTTGATGTGTATTATATATAATTATATACATATATGAAATTTTAAGCATCTTGTAGCAAAGATTTGACATTGTTTTTTGAATTGAAATCAATTAAACAGTCTCTGTGAGGATAATGCCTTTGTGTTTTGATGCTTAAATTCTGTGGGGCAGACAGCAGATATGGGAACAATGTTGGGAACAAATAGGAACCCGCAAGCATAAACTGGAGCATGTAACATATAACAAAGAACTGAGTCTGTTTCTGTTACTTTTTTTGGTGTGAGTATACTGCAAAAACTGGAGCCCTTTGTTTGGTGCTAAACACACAGGCTTGGTTCAGGAGTCAGATTCAAGGGAAGACGAGGTCAGTTCTTAGATTAAAATGGGGAAAAGAAATCACAGCAAAGTCTGCTATTCTCTTTCCTATTCCAAATTCTTGAGTTTAAGAATCTCTCCTGTGACTCACTCAAACCAGAAAAACAAAGGGAAAAGAATTTGGAGAAAAGTCATTCAGCCTAGCCTGGTTGATACATTACAAAGACACTACAAGTAGGAGAGGGATCTATGAATTCAGACTACCTTTTAATCCACAATCCTTTTCATTCTCTATGAAAAAGTCAAGGTTATACTTTGCATCTGGGGGCTATACTTTGCATTTGAGGAAAGAATCTCATCAAATGCACACACACACATACACACACACAGAGTTTCTTAGGTGAGTTTCTCTCAAAAGCATACTGAATCAAGAATACATTTGCAAGTAATTTGTTAAAGGGGAGTCAGGAGAAATCTTTAAAGGAGTGAGGGAGTGGGGTAAAAACAGGAAGAAATAATGACCAAAGTGTTTTGGAATTAACTTATCTTAAATCACACTATCTTAGCCTGGAATTACCTGTTCTATCTAGAAGTGAAGGATCTGGGGTTTGGATACATGCTGTGCTCTAAGGGAGGGAAGTCGTTCTCCTCTATAGACTTTCCTCTGCCTCTGTTCACAGTCACAGGATACAGGGGTCTCAGGATTGAGTAATTACCAGTACAGCAAATATAAGCTGAGAATTGGAGTTACTAAGCCAGTAACATGATCCAAAAATTAATTTCACGTCAATCAATACTTTCCTATTTGACTCTAAAGTCAACATCCTGTTTCCTCTCTGCTGTTCTTTATAGAAGTTTATGTTAATGTATAGAAGAAAATCTACTACCTTTCACTTCAACAGGACCAGGACTTTGTAAAAAAGAAACAAAGACAACTGCTAGCATATATATAGATACATATACAAACATTAATACTTTAACATTTGAAAAGTACTTTACTTGCTTTCCTCTTACTTAAAAAAGGTCAATTTCTTGAAGGCATATACATATATATGTTAAGCAGTTTTTCTTAGCATTTTGTCATGCTTTATGCCTTTTAGAGTAGCAGTGCACTTAGTTGATCATGGAAAATTAATTTATGAAGTAGTGAAAAATATGCTGATACTGAGAATATTAGTAAATTTTAGATTATTTAACCAGTGCTGTGTTATAAAATATATTTACTATACTGCAGCAATACACTAAAGACACATAAACATCAACCAGTTAAAAAGTAACTCCAATTATTAAGATGAAGCATATGAGAGACCTAAAAACTGCCTGCTAATCTCAAAAGCATTAACATGAGAACCTGTAGTATATTTTTCAGGAAGCCAAAAAGGGCCTATGATATACAAAATTAGGTCCTAGGAAATTTACCAAACCTAGCTTTCAGAAAATATTATCTAAAATACTGATTTGCAAATGAGAAAAGAATTGGGTACTAATCATATTGACGTCTAATGAATAAGTTTTATGTTATTAGCATAATCGTTTCTTTTTTTATTTTTTGATGCATAATCGTTTCTATAGGAATATAGAAACAATTTATCTTGAAGGCTGCAAACTTTTTACACTAAAACATCAAATTATTGATGGCTCTGAGTGCTAGAATATTGACATGGTTTCTACAAGCAAAGCCTTCCAACATGTAAAAGACTAGAAATCTGTCAGGAGGGTGAGTTTTAATACCTTAAGCTTGCTTAGTGTCTAAAATTCTCACCACTAAAGTTAGTCACTGGAACTGAGCTTTAGTAAGTAAGTAGTGTTTGTTATGAAAATACAGAATGTATGATTTTGAAATTTCAATACACAATACATACATATATTAACCTTAAAGAGGAATTAAACCCATAGAAGCAAACATTTTGAAGCAGGGGAGAGAACAAATCTAGAGACTGAAGAACCATTTGAAAATATTGGATCCAGAAAGTAGTTTAAAGTTTGTGATTCTGGACAGAAAAGGAGATCATGCAGGTGCTAGGTGGTTTAGCAGTAAATATGGAAACAGTGAACCGGAGAACACAGATTGCCAATGCTTCATATAGCTTAGACATGAGTACTGTGACTTTCTGTTTATCCCACCTACCAATACTAATTCAATATCTTAAATTCAATAGTCTGACTTCATTGTGGGCTTATTAATATTTTCTTTGATGTATATCTGTCAGTATTATTTTGCTGGAACTCTTTGGGCCTTGTTCGCAGCTTTAGTTCCATTTTTAACACTGAATGATTTTCAGTGATTTTTCTTTAAATAGATTTTCTATACCTTTCTTTTTCCTCCTCATTCTGGGATTATCTTTAAGTCATTCCAAACAGCACTTACACTCTTAATTTTTTGCACTCCTTTATTCTTACATCAGCATAGTCTTTTTTAAACAATGTTTCTTTTTTCACTTTATTAATTTTCTCAGTTGCTTCGGTTTGTCTGTTATTCACTTGTATTTTTTATAATCAGCTATAGTGTTTCTTAGCACCATTATTTCTGAATGTAGTTGTCATATTTTCATAATCTTTGATCTGTTGCTTTATATCTCCATTAAAAAAAAAAAAAGTTCCGTAAGCATTGTCAGGGCTGTTACTCTGAATTTCCCTGCTGTCATGCTCCACTAAGGTTTCCTTTCAAAGGTTTCTGTTATCACGGTTACATTTGTACTATGCTTTTTTCTTCGTTTTTAGTTTTGTATGTGTTTGATTAGGAATAGATCTTTAACTTCCTTTTGCACCTTTTAGCATAGTCAGGGTATTGGTAGGAGGTAGTAGATAAAAATGGGCACAATTTTCATCAGAGTATCACTTCCAGTAGACTAAGGAATCTGAAATACTTATTGTAAGACATCTCTTTGCAGCAAGTGACCTGTGTTTTGGAATATCACTACCTGGTCTTTAACAGTAGCCATTTCTATAGGTTAGGTTCTCTAATCCAATTCTGGCTGCAGCTATTTTGTGTTATGATCCTCAGATTCAAGCCAGTAGTTGTCACTGTGGACCTCCACCTGGGTCATACTCCAGCACTGCACCCTTCTTGGGTGCTTGCGTGTGTATCCTATTTTCCATCAGAGTTAGCTCTTAGAAACCCAGACTTTGGCCTGTGCCTAACTCTTTGGCTTTAGGGGATTCTGTTCCATACCCAGTACATTTTTTTTTTTCATATGCCTTTCATTTGGGCCAATTTTCCTATTTGTAAGGTGGTAGTCAGGTTTCCCCTTAGGGTTTTCTTGGGTTTATTTTACATCAGTTTTGTTGTATGTGGTTAGGGGAGGTGAACCTAGTGTTTACTCTGCTTCTTATGGAATCTGATTGCTTGACTTTTGTTGTGGAATATTTGAATTCTTTATATATATTGAATCTGAACCCTTGTTGGACATATGCTGAGGATAATATTGCCTCTCTTTCAGTGTAATATATTTTTTTGTGAGTAGAGATGCTTTTTAGATGACATAGTATTTGTTTTTAGCTTTTATTACCCTTGCCATCAAAGGAGAGTACTGAAAAACATCTATGAGGTCAGTGTCATAGAGTGTATTTTCTATGTTTTCTTCTAATATATTATCACTTCAGGCCTTGTATCCAACTCTTTAATTCATTTCAAATTAATTGTGTGGTGTTAGTGCTTCTGGTTTTAGAGAACTAATTATTTAACAGCAATAGGAACTGTTTCTGGGAAGATTATTCAATTCATGCTGTTATAACAAAATCCCACACACTGGGATATAAAGAGTGAACATTTGTTTATCAGAATTATAGAGACTAGAAAACGCAGGATAAGGTGCTGTATATCCAATTTTCAGTGAAGACTCTCTCAGTTGCAAATGATCATTTTCTTACATTATTTTTTTTAAGGTACTAATGTCATCATATTAATGTCACCTTCATGGCTCAAGTTAACCTACTTATTCCCCAAATACTTTTACTCCAAATACCATCACTTTGGTAGTTAGCACTTCACCATATAAATTTTGGATGAACACTGTAGAGTGGGTGAATTTGTCCAAATTTTCCCCCCAAATTAGCCTATGTGACCAACACCTGGGTTATTTTATCTTCCTCATGATTGTATCCCAGTGGGTATGAGTGCGCATCTCTGGGCCTCAAAGAGCGGGAAAGAGTGCGAACACTTGAAGGATGCCAGGAGAGAGTGAGAGAGAGAACTCAGAGAAAGAATGTGATGATTCTTGGGGGCTGGGGTCTGAGCTACCTTCAATACCCCCAACCCCCACTCACATTCCCTGGCCATGGCACTGGTCTACCTGCCTGGTGTGTCTGTGTACCTGCTAAACCAATTAAGAACCTATTCAAATTGGTGAACTTGATGCTTACAATTGGTGAGCTTGATGTTACAATTGATGACAGGGATGTGATGATGACCCAACAAATATTCAGGCCATAACAAAGTGATTGGGGTTTATCTAAGGGTTGCAGGATATAATTGTGGATGATGAACAGCTGATGGAAACTAACATGTTATAGCGATAATGATTCAATTGAAATATTTTTTGAAATCAAGTATGATCTGAATTCATATAACTTACTAGTAATTATTAAGTTATACTAGTGTAAGTGCTTCATTATCTCATCATTTTTATGGAGCTGATAGTAGTGACAATATGATAGAGATGCCCTTCCTAACTTCTTAACTTCCTAATACTAAATCCTAAAAATTTAGTATTAATTTTAAAGTTTCTGAAGAAATCAAGCCTGGAAGCTTTTTTGCATATTCTCAGTTCCTGTATCTCTCACCCTTGGCTTTCTAGATGGTAAAAAATATATATTCTCTCCTATATATAGTATATGTATGCTAAGAATTTTCACCGAAACACTTAATAGACATAGCAACCCAGAAACCTAAAACTTAAGGCAATTGTGAAGACTCTGAATTTCACCTCAGGTTTCAAGACATCATTAGCCCTTAGAAAAAATGACTGCACAAATAGATTTTCATCTCATTAACTCTAACTTGATTCAGTATTAGTAGCAATTCTACAGAGATCACCTTTGTATTTACCTTTGCTCAGCAAAACCTGCTTCAAAGATAAAAAATGTGGAAAATTTGGAGATCTTAATATATTTTAAAAACTCAAATACCATAAATGCATATACCTTAACTGCATTTAAAGTATATACCAAATTATATGTAAAAATATGTTCTTATCTAGTCTTTAAAGCCAAAGCCTAGGGGTTATTTACTAAGTTATACTTCATCACTTTCAAGTGTGTGAAGTTAGTTAAATATACTATGCAAATTAATGTTGCTAAAAATATTATATAGTTTAAATTTTTTACTAATTTAAATCTAGCTCCCTTTTTAGTTCAAACTGACTTTCAGGGTCAATGCTGTATTATGCCATGTTGCAACACACATGAATACCCATTCCATAGCAGAGTCTAAGTATAAATAATTTATTTAAAATTAAGATATGCAGCATTGATATTTTGAGATTTTAAAGGACTGCAGTAGGAACACATGATTATTACTGCTAGCTTTAATAAATTTGCTTTAAAAATGTGGTTCACTCCTTTTACTTCCTCTTAAAATATCTTTGCATCTCCTTTTGGAAACAGATAACAATTCATTGCTTAACCTTTTATCCTCTGAAAATATGCTTCTAGGATACCATTAGTGTTCCTAGCAAAAACTTTTCTTATTCCTTAGCTTTTTACATATATAATGAAAATAAGATTCATCAATCATCTAGAATTACGCAGGCACTATTTCAAGATCTTAATATGAATAAACTAGTTTAATCCTCACAATCTCATGAGACTATTATTAGAATTATGTCGGTTTTACAGATAAAGCAGCAATTACTTATTTAAATAAGCCACCCAGGTCACATTGATAGTAAAGATGAAGTCAGATATTAAGTCAGGAAGTCTAGCTTAAGAGATTGCACATTTATTAACTACTTTCATTTTTCTTCCACATAGTGGACATCCAAATCTTATTTACTTAAAACTGATTAAAACTATGGCTTTTCTTAAAGAAAAAGAATGATGATGTTTAATTTCACATCTCAACGTGAATAGGTTATGAGGTACCCAGATATTTATTTACTCTTCTGGGCATGCAGTAGGTTTGTTTCTAGATGAGATTTACTTTCTAATCACTGAACTGAGGAGAGGAGATTGCTATTCAGGGTATAGGTAGACCTCATTCTATCCACTGAGGGCCTGAATAGGACAAAGGCTGAGCACAAGAGAATTTGCTGATGGTCTTTAAGCTCATACATTGTTCTCTTTCTGCTTTGTACTTGAGTTTGAACTCACACAATTGACTTCCTAGTTCTCAAATCTTCAAACTGTAGGTCTTGGGACACCTTCAAGTGTACACATGAATATGTGTATATCTGTGTGTAAGAATGTGTGAATTTATGTGTTTAATAAACAATGTTTATTATCTTTTGAAAACATTTTTTGAGTTTCCTAATGTCTTATTATATACTTCATTAGAATCAGTAATAAA
Source organism: Uropsilus gracilis (assembly GCA_004024945.1). Lineage (NCBI taxonomy): Eukaryota > Metazoa > Chordata > Mammalia > Eulipotyphla > Talpidae > Uropsilus > Uropsilus gracilis. Next base: position 12,142 of record PVHY01019959.1, on the reverse strand, counting down.
ACATTTATAATAAAATGGAAAGAAAATAGGCATTAGAGTCAGCCAAACATGAATTTGAATTGTAACTTTACTACTTATCAGTCACAATATCTTAGGATGGTTACATAAAATTTACTAATGATCAGAAAAATGAGATTAAAATATCACAGTAAGAAACTTTTTATCCCTAGACTGACAGGAATTTCTAAACAATAAAATTTTAAAACAATAAAAATAAAGATAAAACTCTTATCTATAGAAAAGTAATTTAAACAAGCATATTCTCCATGTTAAATATTTCACTACTAGATATGTATCTACAATAGTATCTTGCAGTTGTGTACCACAAGATATCTTGATATTCTTATTTGTAAATAGCAGCAACAATGACAAAAAATTTCTGGAAACAAACTAAATGTTCAAAAGCAAGAAGATGCATAAATTGTCACATATTCATAAAATAGCACATGTGTAAAGATTTAGAGACACACATAAAAGCAAGCGAGAATCTTCATATTCCTAGAATAAAAAAAAAGTACAGGAGAGTTTCTGAAGAATACATATATTACTTAAGCATACACTTGTACATGACTCATATTTTATATGTAAACTATTTTACATATTTATATAGTGATTATATATTTTATTTACAATATTTATTTTTGTATATAAAATAAGTAGTTGATATGGAGAAGAAATTTAGGTTATTAATTTTATTAGGGAATGAGAAGTGAAGATAATAATGTTAAGATTTAATGTTCAGTCAGCATTTTTATGTTGGTTTATATATACTATTTAATATTTATGTTATTTTATGTACATTAATCATTTTATTATTTTAGTAAATTGAAAGTCAATAAGTGCAGGTTTATTATGTCAATCAATTGTTACTAACATTTGAAATTCCATTATTTCATGTTATAGAAACATTACTGAATCAAGAAATACTATGAACTAGTTGCTTAATTTTTGCTGGTTTTACTGAGTCACTTGGAGAAACCTGATCACCAGATCCCATCTCCTTGTTTTGGTTTTGAATACTCTTTAATGATGTTTTCTTCTACTAAATGTTTAATGCAATTCACACTGGTAGTTATTTCAGTAGGTTATCTGTATGTCAATAAAATGTATATAAAGTTAGTTCATATTGTTGTTTGCAGTAACCCTCCATAACAGAATACCCCTCTAAAACAATAATTATAATTTTTATCCATTCTAATATCTTTCATGACCACTGAGCTGTTATCTCCTGTTCCTTCTTTCTGTAACTAAACATGACAGGAATTATATCTGTGGAATTTTTAGATGTCCCTTCATTTTTAACCTTAGGGCTCTTCAAGTAAATAAGAATTTTTGTTCAACTGACTTACTCCAACCTCTGGAAGGACCTTGGCAAGACAGAGGTAGATCTTTTCCAACAGTGCAGAAAGTGGTATTTTCTTTTCTTGAACCACAGTATTATGAAACTTTAATCTGCTTTTAAATGAAATGCAAAATAAAAGTGTATTAAGTAAATGCGGCATACTATACTTCCATTATAAACTGTGACTGGTAAAGTATGAGAGACAAAAAAAAAAAAATGGAGAAAAGAAATATTGCTTGAGGAAGAAATAAAGAGAGAAAGAGGCACAAGAAAATAGCTTGCTTAGAAAGATATGACATTTCAAAGGCATGGGAAAGAGAGGATATTTATGGAAGATACACTCATAAGTTTAATTTTTTAAATTTTCCATTAGCTTACACTTTTATATAAATTTCAGGAGCATATCTTCATACTTTGATGCATGGATAGACCACACCCCATCCAACATCAAAGTTGTGGTGCCATTCATTAATATCAAAGTGACTCCCTCTAGTGTTACTTCCCCAGCCCCCTGAGATAGCCACCTATTTGTTGTCAATCCAAGAGTTTTTTGTTGAGCTCTGTCATGTTTTTGCATTATTCCTTTATAACTCACATGTGAGTGAAAATTATCAGTTTCCCCTTCTGACTTATTTTGTTTAGCATGATCATTTGATTTCCATCTTTATTGTCACAATAAATATTTCTTTTTTAAATTTTTTTAATTCATTTTATTGATTTGTCACAATTGTGTATTAATTGATCCCTCCTCCTCCCTCTATATCCCCCCTCTATATCAGCCCTTCAGTCACTTCTCCCATTTTTCTGCAAATTGTTGGTTGGTTAAGTTGATGTTCAGTTGTTGGTTGTTTGGCCCATTGTTCTCTTCTGATAGCTGGTAAACTCTGTGCGTGTGTGTGTGTGTGTGTGTTTTACCCCGGGGCTTTCCCACTTCACTAACATTTGTTAACTATCCTGATCTTTTGTGCTCTTCACCTCCCCCACCTTCTTCCCTGTCCTCCTCTCTCGCTCCATGGTTCAGTCCCATTGGTTGTTTTCATTTTTTCTTATTTGTTTGTTTTTCCCTATATCCATCATATAAGTGAGACCATCCTGTTCTTCTCTTTTTCTTTTTGACTTATTTTTGCTAATATGAGCCTTTCTAGTTCCATCCAGTTTGCTGCAAATGACAAGTGTTTGTCCTCCTTGATGGATGCATAGTATTCCATCATGTATATGTACCACATTTTTTTTAGCCAATCATCTATTTTGGGACATTTGGTTTGTTTCCAATTCTTTGCAACTGTAAACAGGGCTGCAATGAACATGTATGTACATGTGTCCTTTTGAATTAATGTCTTCATATCCTCTGGGTAGATTCCTAGTAGTGGGATTGCTGAGTCAAATGGTAAGTCCACTTTCAATTGTTTGAGGGTCCTCCACACAGTCTTCCACAGTGGCTGGACCAGTTTGCACTCCCACCAGCAGTGTAAGAGAGTTCCTTTTTCTCCACATTCGGCCAACATTTGTTATTGTCTGTTTTATTTATGTGGGCCGTTCTTACTGGTGTAAGATGATATCTCGGTGTGGTTTTAATTTGCATTTCCCTGATTATTAGTGAAGTGGAACATTTTTTCATATGTCTATTAGCCATCTGTATCTCCTCTTTGGTGAAGTGTCTTTTTAGTTCTTCTCCCCATTTTTTGATTGGGTTTTTGCTTTGTTTTTGTTGAGTTGTAGGAGCTCTTTGTGGATCTTTGTTTCAGACCCTTGTCACTTGTCTGGAGGGCAAAAATATTCTCCCAGTTGGTTGGATTTCCTTTTGTTTTGTTTATTGTCTCTTTTGCTGAACAGAAACTATTTAGTTTTATATAGTCCCAGCTGTTTATGTTTTCTTTCATTTTTTTGCCGGCCATAGTTGTTTCCCCAAATGGATTTCTGAGGTGAAATTCATGAAGGGTTTTACCCAGGTTTTCTTCTATGTATTTTATGGTTGCAGGTCTCACTTCCAGGTCCTTTATCCATTTTGAGTTAATTTTTGTACAGGGTGTGAGGGTGTTATCCTGGTCCAGTTTTTTTTACAAGTTTTGATCCAGTTTTCCCAGCACCATTTACTAAGGAGGCTATCCTTATTTCAGGGTATGTTTTTTGCCCCTTTGTCAAAGATTAATTGATGTATATGTGTGGTTTTATTTCTGGATATTCAATTCTGATCCATTGGTCTGTTTGTCTGTTTTTGTACCAGTACCATGCTGTTTTAAGTATTATGGCTTTGTAGTACAGTTTGAAGTCTGGAATAGTAATACCTCCGTTCTCTCTTCTGTTTGTCAAAAGGGTTTTGGCTATTCATGGTCTTTTGTTGTTCCATATGAATTTCAATAATTTTTGTTCTATCTCTTTAAAATATGTCATTGGGATCTTTATTGGAATTGCATTGAATCTGTATATGGCCTTTGGTAGTATAGCCATTTTGATAATGTTGATTTTTCCAATCCATGAACATATTGTCACAATAAATATTTCATCTTATTATGAATATAGCATATGAGTAATATGCTATTGAGTGTCAATACCACATCTTTATGAACCAGTCATCCAGTCATCAGATTCCATGTTAAGTGCTATTATATGGTACATCTTTCTCTATCTGACTTATGTCATTTAACATAATGTGCACAAGGTTCATCAAGTTGTCATATATGGTAGGATATCCTTCATTGTCATGGCTGAATAGCATGCTGTATACTTGCAAGTATAAATGTATATTTGTTGTACACATGGTTATCAAATAACACCCCAACCAGTACCTCTGACCCCTCATTCCCATTACAGCTTCACAAATGATTTTCAGGTTTCTTCTATGCTTTTTCTGCTTATTCCTTTCTCTTCTTTCCTTTTAGACATTATAAAAGTAATCTGGTTTCACATCCTAGTAGTATTTATTTGTGCCTGTGGAATGCACTTGGAAATTTGTTTCCTCTTCCTTACCCATTAAACTAGATAATTAATCCCCTCTATGAAATGTTGGGTTTCACAAATATTTATCTAAGATAGGATTTTGTTCTTGTATTAAGTCTTTTGGAAACTTGTAAAGTGAAATCAAAATATAATTTATCTTTTTCTCAACCCCAAGATTTGAAAATAAGCAAGTAGAGCAAGCCAAACACTTTGAAAGAGAATACAAACTGTTGTTTGAAAGAAAACTTGTGGGTGGAGACTGACTTCTGCTCTTGAGAACACTTAGCAGGTGACAAATATGATAATTGTCTTTGAGCACATCTGGAAATGGATCTGCAAATGAGTAAAATTGCAAAAATCAAAGACTGGTTTTTTTTTTTTTTAATAGAGTTTGCAGCAGGTTAGTTAACAGTGTCAGCCTCTCATTTTTCTAGAGGCAGGGAAGAAAGGGAAATTCTAGTACACAACTATGGAGTGCTATCAGGATTTTATCATCAAGCCCAGCATGAGTTTTATTGTTTGAATAAAGCTCAGTGCTATGCTGTGCAAACTAATGAACCCTCAGGTCCAATTCAATGACTTTTGTTCCAATCATTATTTGTTTAACATAAAAACTCAGTCACTGGAATTTGGTTTTGTAGGTTGTGACCTTTTAGACCTTTAAATTAAACATGCTTTAAAAACTACAAGCATCTCAGAGAAAGTGAGGCCAGGCATTGCTGTCATCTGAAAGAGGGTGGCTATAGGTCTTGCAGGCCTGGGATGATTGTACAAAGATATTTTTCAGGCCCAAGTTCAAAAGCAGTCCTCTGGTCCTGAGTCCAATTCCCTGTCCCATATTCCACATTTTGTCATATAGTTGGTATTGTTCCCTTCTGTTTTGTCCATAAAGAACCCTTTCCCAGAATTCAATTGCTGTGAAAAGCACAATGGATTCAAACTGTGGCCTGGTGGAGAAAATAGGAAATCTTTTTTTTTTCTTTACTTCATTAGAATAAATTTGGGACAGCATGTCCAGTATTCTCTAAAGAAGAAGTGCATTCAGTTGGAGTCCCAGGGGGTATCTTTACTAATTAGCATGCTGTTACCTCCTCAAAGTAAAGGTTAAATGTTTGAACTTCACTTGTCACTTCTATGCCAAAACACATTCTATACAATTTCTGGAAAAGAGGAGGGGTGCACGCTGAGTCAGTAGGTAGAAAGAGAATATACCTTGTATTTCAAAGGTGAGTTAAGGGAAAGAACAATGTAAGATGCCCTTCAAGGAGACAGTCATGTAAACTTGGGATCTGATGCCATCAATTTCACTCCCACAAATAAAGATGTATTGAGCACATGATTTATGCCATATTGAGCAGTTTTGCTGCAAGTATTTTTGATGCACATATTTTTGCTGTATAACTAATTTTGCTGCAAAAAAAAGGGAAAGAACTGGTTGACAGTTTGGCTTAATTTCTCCATGGAGGAAATAAGAAATCAATTTTTTGCAAAATTATGTTATCTTTTTTCTTTTTTAAGTATAGTCATTTTTTTTAGCTTTACATTCTCTGATTTCACATTTCCAGTAAGTTTGATCACGAAAAAATACCCAAAATATTTGTGCCATGAAAGAAAAAAAACAAACAAACTTGGAAGATAAGTTCTTAGGTGTAATATAAAAAGATGTTTTTAAACATACTATTTCCAAGTATCTGCACATGAGTATTTGTAAACATTTTTCAATAGTTTGTTTTTTTTTGATTTTTATTATTTTTTTCATATTTAATTATGTCCTTTTGAATACTTGCTTTTTTGTTGTTGTTCTTTTTTGTTTTATGGTAAAATTGCCTTTGACCAATTGTTTTGTGACAAAACTATTTGTGGAGAAATGATGTAGAATTGTTTTATGACAAATTCTGTGCTATTATAATTTTATTACTATGTCCAAAAACTAGATTGCTTATAAAGCAAGGTAAGTAAAATTATAGAGATATAAGAAGAGAATAAAGGAGGTGCACTTAGTGACACAAGTTTTAGGAAATTCTTCTTAAAGGAAATACTATTTAAGCTGAATCTTGAATGATAATTGCAGGTACCAAGGTAAAGAAAGATAGAAAAGACAGAGGAGTGAGATATGATGAAAGTATAAATTTCAGGTAATTTTGCATGATCCTTACACATGCATAAGGCCCAAGATTATTAAAATATGACTGAGAAATCTCCCTAGGGCCATTTAACTGGGGGTCTTAGAGATCTAACGGGGGGGGGGGCTAAGTTTTGTTTTTTGTTTTTTTTAACTATCTGGAGGGTGGCAACCTTGAGGTTCAAGTAGGAAAAAGACCAGTTTAATTGAGTTTGTAGATTATCCTGCTATTCGGTACATAGATCTTACAAAAGAAAGGATAAAATGATAGTGAGGAGCATTTGACAACAGTTGCAATAACTCTTGTCTAAGCTGACCCAAATCTGAGGCAGGGCAGCAGAGGTCAAGATGGGGAGGAGAGAAGAGGTTATAGAAAGTGAGATTGGGGATGAACTGGAACTGAGGAGTAAAAGATGAAGAGGGAGATAAGATGCTTTAATTAAGGACAGGTTTTTCTGTGTTCTATTTTTAGGAAGAAGTTGAACAAGGCATCATTGACAAAGGCTAGCTGCAATTTATTAAGCAAGGGTACAAATGTATTTTCACCTTTATAAGGAAGTCCAAGATGTGTAGGAAGTGTGTGTGTGTGTGTGTGTGTGTGTGTGTGTGTGTGCGTGTGTGTGTGAATATTGGTTAGCCAACCAAGTAGACTGGACTGGATGAGCCCTTGTCTTTCATCTCTGTGTAGTGCGTAGTGTGTACTGTACTGGGTACTGGATACTGTGTAATGGAGCTCAGACTGGCACTCTGCAAGTTATCTTTCTCCTGTATTGACTGCCTTTCAGGATGACCAGAGAGTAATAAAAAAGTGAAAACCAGAGCCTTGCCCCTTCCTGACTTGCTTGAGCACTGACTTCTCATACTGGCTATAGTAGACTCCAGTCTCCATTTTTTTCTGTCATCCAAAAGTGACTTCATTGTATCTCTTAAAGGTTAGCAGTATCAGACAGAAGGCAATTTCTTGTCAAAGGTCTGAATCCCAGCTTTTCTGACTTCCTCTTCTGCAATCTGAGTTTTTCTTATAATCCAACCAAATTGAAGTACACAACCTGCGGGGGGTGGGGGGGTGGGGGTGGGACAGGGTGGGAACAGTCAGGAAGGGGAGGTGAACTCCAGAGATCACAGAGATGTGAAATTTATATATAAATAAATTATTTTAAATAAATTGAATAAAATAAACTAACACAGTCTTCTCCTCAACAACTGCCTGCTGCTCTTGCAGGAGCTCTTCTCCAGGCTTGTAAGTTTTGAGACTCCCTTGCTGTCCTTTACTTCCAGTCCCAGGATAGTTGCTTCTTATGCAGATGCTCACTCTGCATTCACTCTCTCCTCCTTTGGTTTACTCAGTGCAATATAACCTGTTATTCATATTAAATTCTCTTTGCTGTGATTCCAAGTGTACATTTTACTTTCCTGTTTAGATCCTGAGTCATTAATGCTGGAAGTAGAATTGTCACTACTACTTCTTATCTTTCTCTCCTTATTATCATCATTCAGATTCTGATCCAACAGGTCTGTGAGGATAGGCCAAAGATTCTGCATATATGGTCATATTTATTTTTTATTTACTTTTTATTTTTTTCACTTATGTATCAATACACACACACACACACACACACACACACACATATATATATATATATATATATATATTGCATCATTGTCTACTGCGATGCACTCCCATCATCTTACCACCTGTGCACCATCATAGTATTTTGTGCCCTCTCCCCCTCTCTCCCCCTCCCCCTCTCTTGTTCTATGCTTTAGTTTGTTGGCAGTTATCACTTTTTCTTAAGCATTTATTTGCTCATTTTTCCTATATCCTGCAAATAAGTGAGACCATCCCATATTTCTTTTCCTTTCTGGCTTATTTCCACTAATATGATTCCTTCTAGCTCCATTTGTGTTGCTACAAATGACATAAATTTGTCTTTTGTAATTGATGTGTACTATTCCATTTGTTAGGGGCCTGTGACTCCCAGTGCCAGTGTTGATGTGTTAAAATAGCTATTGTTAACATGGGTGGGTGGAGATCTTGGAGAAGGGAAGTTAAGCCTTCCTGAGAGAAAAGAGGGTTAAAGGATCAGGGATGGGACAGAGATAAAGACAAGCAAAGAGACAGAAGAGTAGAGAACAGAACAAAAGAGAAGGGAAGAACAGAGAAGGGTGGTAACAGAAGAGAGAAGAGAACAGAAGAGGACAGAGAGGAAAATGGAGAAGTAAGGAGTAGAGAAGAGCAGCAGGGAAGCTGAAGGCCTCAGAGCTGCCACTACCATGTGGAGCATGCTTACCCAGGCTCCTCACTGGCCCGGGCTGGGAATGGAAGCCCACAGCTTGGCTTCCTTCCTTCCCCTGCTGCTCCACATGGCAATGACAGTTCTGAGGTCTCAGCTTCCCTGCAGCTACTCTCTGCTCCTTACTTCTCCATTTTCTTCTCTGTCCTCTTCCATTCTCTTCTCTCTTCTGTTCTCTACCCTTCTCTGTTCTTCCCTTGACCCCTCACCTCACCTCCATCTTTCCTTCCAAAATGGCTGAACCCCTTTGTCCTAGCTCCATCTATATACCCTTCCTTCCTGCCAAGAGAACTCCTGGGAGGCAGGTATGCTAATTAAAGTGCTACTCAGGTCTCTCTAAATCTGCAAATCTATAGTAACAGGACAGTACCTAGCTCTTTATCAAATGTATATATCACTGTATCACTTTGGGTAGATTTTTCAGTAGTGGGATGGGTGGGTCAAATGCTAGTTCCACTTTCAGTTGTTTAAGATGTTCCACAGAGCATTCCATAGTGGTTATACGAGTTTGCACTCCCACCAGCCCACAGTATTGTAAGAGTGTTCCTTTTTCTCCACACCTCTGCTAACAGTTGTTGTTGGCCATCTTTTTGAGGTGTGGAGGGGGCATTACTGGTGTACGATGGTATCTCAGTGTGGTTTTGGTTTGCATTTCCCTAATTATTAGTGATGTGGAGTATTCTTTCATAAGCTTATTGGTCATCTGTATTTCCTCTTTGGAGAAATACCATTTTAGTTCTTCCCATTTTTTGACTGGGTTTTTGGCTTTGTTTTTGTTAGATTATTTGAGTTATTTATGTATCTTTGTTATCAGACCCTCATCACTTGTGTGGAGGGCAAACATTTTTTCCCAGTCTGTTGGGTCTTTTTGTTTTGTATATTGTCTCTTTTGCTGTACGGAAGCATTTTAGTTTGATGTAGTTTCAGCTATTTATATTTTCCTCCATTTTTTTTTTTGGCCAGCTGTAAATATGTCCGGAAATGGATTTATGAAGTATAATTCATGGCATGTTTTGCCCATATTTTTTCTACATATTTTAGGGTTTCAAGTTTTAGGTCCAAATCTTTTATCCATTTTGAGTTGACTTTTGTACAAGGTATAAGGATGTTATCTTGGTTAAATTATTTGCATGTTGTGGTCCAGTTTCCCCAGCACCATTTAATGAAGAGGCTGTCCTTGCTCCAGTGTCATATGGTCAGATTTAAAAGGTAGATTTAAAAAGTAATTTTAAAAATTGCTTTTTTTTTTCTCAGATATAGAGAATTCATGACCAAGGGAGTTGTTGCATAGTTGACTCAGTGGCAGTCCAGAGGGTGATGAACCTAAATATATATCTGAGCACTTTAGGGCCTTAAGATTTAGCATTTTTCCAGGAACAATAACTGTATCCTTGGAGACTGCATGTAATAGAAAGTTAGAACTAATATTACACCAAGTGAAATCTTGCCTTGGAAGTTTCTCCTGCAAGAAAAGGAGATAGAAAACCTCTCTCCTAGCCATAAACAGCAACAAGAAAACATCTTGGAGGATCTTTCAGAGGAAAGAAAATTCTCCTATCAAAATCAAAATCTCAAGACTTCACTATAGACAGATGTGAAACCTTAACTTATAATACACATATACTAGGTTTCTCAATATGATTAATATATCAAAAATTTAAAGTAGAAAGTTATTATTATTAATACTATTATTTTCCCAGTAGAAGAACACATCATTCTGTTCTATTTATAAATTGCACAGATGACCCCCAACTCTGCCCTGCCACACACAGAGATAAGCATATAGTAAAACCTTGCAAATATAAAGATTTCACTAAAGACAGATATAATGCTTGAATTCAAACCATGTGCTATATTGTCCCAACACAATAAATTAACATATAAACTGAACTCAACACAGAGTAGTCATTTCCCCTGAAATAGAAACTCATGACATAAGATTCTGAGGAATATATTAGTCTACAGTGTATAGAAATTATGTATATACACACACAAATGGTGGGGGGAGAGAAAGCAAAAATACTTTCATCAAACATGAGCTCTTAAAGACATGTTACAAATCTTGACACATACCTGATATTCATGGTATGTTGTTATATGAACTGTACATAAAATAGCAACTTTCCCAGTGCTCTGCACTAAAAGTTTCTTTCTGAGGCATTCTGTTTGGAAATGCTTTGCACAGATCCTCCAAAATAGAGTCAACTCCTATTGAATATGAATTCATAATAAGACATAACAAATCAAAGAAATACTCTACAGAATATTATAGAATGACATAAAAAAGACTAAATTTATTTAAAAGCACAAAAGAGCAAAAAGAAAATAATAACAGGTAAATGAAAGAGAAAGTACTATGAAAAGCAGATAGGAAGACTTTTTAAAAAATCAAATCAAATTGATGGTAAAATGTACACACATTAAAAATAAAGATTCAGTGGATGGGTAAACAAGAAAAGTTGAATAGGCTGACCAGAGGGGGAAAAATATTGACAATGGTAGGAGAAAAAACAGAAAATTATAGCTTACTCATCAAAGCTGAAAAATATAAAGGTCAGATTAGAATACATAAAATATTATATGAGAAGCTTTATAATAGGAATATTTAAGATTTCAAAAGCATAGGAGAAAAATAGGAAAAGACAATATTTAAAGAGATAAAAACTAAAATTCTTTTAGAATGAAATCTCATGTTAATTTTCATATTAAGGAAGACTCAAGTTCTCAGTTACTAAATAAGAATCCTGTAGAAGAGTAATTAAAGCAAAATGATAAAAGTTACCATCAGAAAAAGGTTGATTATCTACAAAAGAAAAGTGAATTGACCAGCAGAAGGCTGCTTTGAAGAAAGATGAGAAGGTAAAGAAATTATATCTTTAATGTGTTGAAGTAATCCTTGTCTGCTTAGATTTCTATATCCGGATCAACTATTATTTAATAAAGGCATATTTCAGGTTATTTTTTTCAGTAAAATCATAATCAAGACTTTTTTTTCTCTATGAACTCACTAAACAATCTCCTAAAAATATTATCCATTAAATTTAGCTAGATCCTTTAATAAATAAATAGACAAAAGTGAGGATAAAGGTCATAATTTATAAGGAAATTGTAAATATGGCAAAATTCTCAGAATGAATTTGGAGAATTAACTATAAGGGCATTAAAATAAAAACATGGAATATGAAATGGAATGATTGATATTAAATATTCTTTATTTTTATTCTTCTAGAAGAAGACAAAGATGTTTGTTAAAATTACACACTGCTAAATTGAATATACATTTTTAAACAGATGACTGGATGAAAAAAATGTGGTACATTTACACAATGGAATATTACTCAGCAATTAAAAACGACAAATTTGATGAATTTATGGAAACCTGGATGTACCTAGAAGAAATCATTCTAGCAGAAACGAGCCAGATGGAAAGGGACAGAAACCAAATGG
>PVHY01019958.1:0-26442 GCA_004024945.1 Uropsilus gracilis | reverse complement strand
CCCCACCTCTGATCTGCCCATTCCCACCCCCTCCCCCATGTCCTGGCGTCATGTCCCAGAGAAACTGCGCCAATGTGAGTCCTTGTCTCAGGCAGTTTCTGGGGCGACCCGAACGAGGACAGTCTTGCTTCAAGAGGCCCTGACTGCTCTGTTCTCTCCACCCCCAAACCAGGACTTCTCTGAACACAGACACCTCGTGGCAGCCAGTCAGCCCTGCAGCCCAGAGTGGCCGGATAACTTGACCCTCTGCTCCCCAAAAATACTGACCAGAAGAGTCAGGCTGGCCCCCAGGATGCCAGTGCCAGCCGCTGTGAGGGCAGGATCAGACGGCAGTGCCCAAGATGAGGAGGAAGAGGAGGAGGAGGAGGAAGACAGTGGTAGCTTCCAGCCCTATCTTGAGCCACCCCCCTTCCTGGGCCAGGAGCTCCAGATCCCCCAGGGCCCAGAGACAGGGGGGCCTGGGAAGCCACTGGTCCACGTCAGGGACAGTCCTGCTTGGGACTGTTCGGACAGAAGCTGGGCCAGCCCTGGGGGCTCCTCCTCCTGGGATGAGGCCAGGTTCTCTGGCTACTCGGCCAAGAAGGGAACTGGCCAGCAGCCTCTCCCACAACTCATATCCTCTGAGGACTCGGTTTCCCAGGAAGAGCTCTTAAAAGATGACCTCCCCTCCTGGGTCAGACTGGTCCCCTTATCTCTAGGACAAAGTCTGCCATCTGAGGGGCCCCCAATTTCTCTTCAGACACTGATTTTCATGAACAGTGGCTCTGAGGATGAAGAGGAGGAGGAAGAGGAAGAGGAGGAGGAAGAAGAGAGCGGGAGGGAGTCAGAAGCTGAGGACAGTGGTGCTGGCAGCTGGAGGGCTGAGGTCAGAGGTCAGACACTGGGGCATTACATGGCCAGGTAAGCTGATGCCCACTTCCTGCCAAGTCTGGTGCTACCACACTTCCGAAGGCCCCCAAGACACCAACAGGACTTGGGAGTCTGGGAGCATCGTCCGAGACAGCAGCGGCTTCTCGAAACCCCTTGGGGAGCCCCAAAAGATGCTTTGGTCAGGTTGAGCAATAAGAAGCCACAGCGTCCTTTGATCCACCTGCTTTGGGCCCAGCGGCACAAGGTCCTGAGAAGAGGCTGAGTCGAGGTCAGAGGTGAGTAGGGGCAGATCAATGTCCCCAGGGTAAGAGACCAGGAAGGAAACCTGACACCAGCGAGGTCAGGCCACGTGGACATGGAGGAGGGGTGACACCGGAAGGGGCCACCTGGAGAAGCAACTCTGGAGGCCCAAGTGCATCGGCTCCTTTGCTCCACACCCGTGGCCCCGACCCCATCTTGCCTCCCTGACGGCGGGCGGTGAAAAAGGTCCACTTGGTGGATGGTGTGGGAGCAGGAGGGACGGGCCCAGGCCTTCACAGCTGAGTGAGGAATTGCAGTCAACACCGGCAGGCCTGGGCCCCCACCCCAGCTCTGCCACCCACGGGCCGTGTAGCCTTGAGTCAGCTACCTCCCTTCCCCACGCCTTGGTTTCCGCCTCTGCAGCTGCCACGGAGATGCTTTGAGGGTTCCGAGAGAGCCCCGTGTGGGGCACAGGGTATCTGCGTGTGAGGCCCCAGGCTCCAAGGAGACTGGGCATCTCCAAGGAGACTGGGCATCGCCACTACCTCAGCCCAGCAAAAGACGCTTTTGCCTCCACTTCTCTCACCTCTCATCTGCTGCCCTCCTCCCCACCTCCCTTGGTAGCTGAGCTCTCAGGAGCCAGAGGCCAGTCCCCAGGGGACTCTGGCCCCTTTTCCCTGCAAAGACAACCAAATGGTCCACCCCCACGGTCCCAGTTTGTCAAGAACAGGACGGCAGCCAGCAGGAGGGGGAATCTCAGGCCTGGGCTCCCGTTTTAGCATTTGGGCCTGCTGTCTGGCTGCTGTGCCTATAAGGGCCCAACTCCCTTCCAGTTACGGGAAACCGGTGTCTGGAAACACTGCCAAGGGGTCTCATGGGCTTTGTTAACCTGCGCCCGCCCGGACATGCACAAGGGGCACCGCTGTTTTCACTCATGGGGACCAGGACTTGTGTAGCTTTGTGGCTGGGGGTCTGAAGAGTGGTGGCTGTGACCAGCCCTTTAACCTCGCAGGACTTCGGTTTCTCCAGGAGTGACGAAAGGGTCTCCATCACCATTTACCCAAAGGGTTTATTATTTGCTTTTCCTTAAATATTGCCTGGTGTGGTGCCAGCAATTAGAAGGTGCTCAGTAAGTGATGGGTGGATGGATGGCTTGGAAATCGCTGTATCTGATTAGGTTGGGAATAACTTCAGTACCAGCAGACTTTTTGATATGCCTCTGCCTGAAAGGTCAAGTATGAAGTTGGAAAATGTGATGAGTTTGGGGGCAGATGTCAGAGATGGAAAAGTAGAGTAACTCGTAACTTATTCCATGACGTTTGTTATTTTTCCCCACCACCATCCCTATCTCCCTCTCCCCTTCCCTCAACCCTTCCCTCTCCCCTCCCTCTTATCCTTAAGCCTTGGCGTGTTTTTGAATAGCCACTCATCTTACCCACTCGTTTTAGAAAGTGTTTTTATATTACTGAATTGTTTACTATGTAAATGTCCAGTTCTTGTTTTGATCATTCTGACGGACTTTGCTGCACTTCATTCCTTAAAATTCCCTCCTTTTTGTTGAAAATGATGGCACTTCATCCTCTCTCGTGGCTGTATAGTAATCCATGGATATACCACATCTTTAGCAGGTCATCTGCCGATGGACATATAAGCTGCTTCCATATCCTATTGTAAATATTGCTGCTGCGAACACTGTGGAACATTTGGGATTTTGTGTTAATGGTTTCATATTCTGTGGATGGATCCTAAGAGAGGGATCGCCACACCACACAGTATTTCCATTTTCAGTTTTCTAAGATAAATCCAGATCGTACCAGTTTACATTCCCACCAGCATGCAACAGGGTTCCTTTTTCTCTCTACCCAGGCTGTTGTTTTGAAGTCAACATGAGAGTATAGTAGTAAATGAAAGGGCTGGAAAAGTTTTCCAAAGGCATCTGGCCCATGATCCCAAAAAAGTTTTGGATCCAAAGTCTCGATGGAGGAGGTGGGGGGAAAGGGTATTATAGGATCCTCCTACTTCAACCAGAGCAACCTACCTCTCTGTCCCCTGACCTACTTCAGTGGCCTGCCACATGAGGTTGGGTTTGAGGACCTCACTGCCAAAGGAAAGGTTAGCAAACCCCTTTTTAAATTGTGCCTGTGTTTTGTTTCAAAGGAGCTATAAAGTGTTGATTTATTCTATATGTCCCTGCGGGGGACATCTTTGGTCTGGGTCAACTGGACTGACCTCTGTGCCCTCAGCCAAGTCAACAAAACCTTTGCTGGAACTGGGACACACATGAGCACACGCACACGCACAGGCGTGCCCCTGAAATTAGACTCGACTATGTTGTCCAGCACAAAGAAGACCACATCAGAACTACGGGGCTGGGGGTCCTGGGGCTCAGGACCAGGTCTCAGGAAGTCACCCAGAACAACACCAAACGCTGACAAAGCCCAGAGGCTGGGAACCATCATCTGAACCACCAAGTCCCACTTGAAGGACATCAGGTAAAGAGTGGGTGATGCCTCGGGCTCAAGCATTCTTCAGAGCTAACGGGGTATAGAGACATTGTTCTAGATGTTTCTATTTGTTCTAGATGTTTGTATTTACCTCTAATTTTGTTCATTGTTTATGTCCTATTTAAATGCTTTCCTAATGTTTATTGGGACTACCCTAAACTTTTTAAATAAAGCATTTTTTTCTCATTTTTCAGAAAAAGCAGAATTGAACAAGAAAGTATATGCTTTTGTTTTTCAAAGGCTCTTCGCCTCTCATCTAGGAACTCTGGCTACTAAGGATGACAAGGGGCTTGGCTTGGGTCCCCAACAGCACCACGGGAGGACATTTGCGGGTACAAAGGAGGCACTGGCTCCAGAGAGCACAAAAAACACCAGTAGGAAAACAGGGGATCCTACAGGAAGGCGCTGGTTCAGGGTCTTAACTTCTGAGTCCCTGGGGCTCAGTTCTCCTGGGGGTTCAGGGACTCAGTGTCAGACACTCCAGACTTGCTTGCCTGCCAAGGGTAGAGCCAGGGGTGTTATCTGCCAGCTCCCATCAGCCCTGGGGAGGGGGCCACTCCCTCTGGTAGTGAGTCAGGTCCTTTCTGTTGGAATGCATCAAACTGAGTGAGGGGAAATGGGGTGCACCAGGGGGTTGGGCCCCCCACATGCCCACTCAGTGAGGCCACAGCTGCACCCACCACCCTGACAAACTTCCCCATTACAACCATAATAGATGGGAAAGTACAGAATATCCTGTCGCTGGCTCTGCTTGGGGTAATAAAAGTTGATGTTGGTCCCTGATCCCTGGCCCAGAGCTCCTGAAACCCTGGTAATTCCCAAAGTGATAAGAGCACCAGGAGCATCTTTTAGTATTTGGTCTTCACTCCCCTTTCCTGGCACAGGGCTCCTGAAGCCCTGGTCAGAGGTGGCAGGAGCACCTTTGTTCTAATGCGATGGTTGATTCGGAGGGCAGGGGGGCCTGGAAGGGGGCTGATCACCCAGTAAAACCAGATTATCATTAAACGTTTGAAATTGTCAGTCCTCCTTGAGAAGGAAAAGGGGCTGAAAACAGTTAATGATTCACCGGGTCTGTGTGAGAAAGTCACCATAAAACCCCAGCAGCGTGGAGTTCAGAGAGCTACCAGGTTGGCCAACACCCCCCCCCCAGAAGGCTGACGCACCCCAGCTCCACAGGGATGGTGTCCTGAGCAGGACCCTGGGACTGTGCCCTCTGCTCTCCCTTGGCTGCTTTCCCACTTCCTTTAACAAACCAGCAAATGCTAATGTCACCCCAGCTCTATGGCCCTCAAAGGGTGGGGGGGGCAGAGGCTTGGGAACCACCGATCTATAGCTGGTGGGCCAGAAACACAGGTGGCCCCTGGGCTTCCAACAGGCATGTGAAGTGGGGTCTGGGAGCGTGGGCAGCGTTGTGGGATCAGGCCCTTCAGCTGTGGGATCTGATACCAACTCCAGTCCCACTGCCCAGTGTAGGAAAGAAGCCCTCAAGGTGGCGTCAGGACTGTTGCGAGTGTAATGGCAGAGTGAGAGCAGAGAGAGACGAAGCAGTAAACTCTGGTTTTGCTCTAAAACACCCTGTGAATCTAAACTCATCCCCTAGGTCTCTGTCAGGGAGGGTGCTCCAGCATCCAGCCTCCCAGGACCAATTGCTAAGTGCCCTGCCCTGTGCTTGTAAGTTGCCACCCCTTGCTGATGTCTGGGAAGACTCAGGACTCAAGCTGGTCTAATAAGTCCCTATTCCTCCAATGGAGATGTCTTGTCAGCCAGCAGAGCCCAGAACGGTTCCCACTCAGAGCAGCAGGAAAACCCAGTGTGTGGAGAACACATGGATGTCCCTTCCCCCCCCCCCCCCCATAAGGTGCTGAGATAAGAAATCACAACCCTGGGCCTGTGCTTCCAAAGCACAGCAGCAGCCTCGTCCTCCCCAACGTCCTCCCCTGCAGCCCACTTTTAGGTGAGCCTGTGACAAGCCACCTGCCAGGGTCTTCCATTCCTTGTCACCAATGTCCTGGCCAGTTCAGAGAAACTGTGACCATCACAGCCAGTGGTCAGGTTTGGGAATCTGCCCCTGGAATGGTGGGGCAATAGGGCCTTTCCTGGAAACAGGGCAAAAGCCCTCTCCCAAGCTGCCCTCCAAGCCAAGCCAGCAAGTCACTCCTGGGTGTCTGCCACCTTCTGGAAAGTGGTGGGATGGCAGGGGGGCCAGATGCTGTGAGTTCTTAGTGCTAGATGCAGCTGGGAGGGGAAGGAGGGGGAATGGTGTTAGACCCTGAGAACTCCAGTTTATAAGGGTCTGCTCACCTCCCAGCACCAGCACCTGGCATAGGATGGAAGCTTGGTATTGAATACGTAAATAAACGAATGAATGAGTAAGCTGATATGTGAACTGGCTGATTTAACATATAGCCACTTCTCGCTTATGAAAAGTATAGGGTAACTAAGTGGGCCAGGCTTTTTCCTCCATATGACCAGCACCTGGGGTATTGTGTGCGCCCCATAACTGTGTATATACCCTAGCTCAGTGGGTGTGTGCTTTTGTAAGCGGGCACACCTGAGCCTGGGCAGCAAGACTAAATGGGCATTATCACCCTGGGGAGGAAAAAAGAGAGAATGCAAGAGAGAGAGCGAGCCCAGAGGAAAACTGTGAAGATTCCTGGGGCGGCAGCTGCTAGAACCAGTAAAGAACCTACCAAGAGCCTGGTGCTTGCCCTACAATTGGCATCATGAACAAGCGGCTCCCACCACAATTGGCAGAGGATGGATGGTTCAATGCAGACAGAGAAGACATGCCCCGGGGCATAGATGGCAGACAACCTACCTTAGCACCTGTTTTTCTAACCAAAAGAAAGCCAGGATTTTTGTTTTGAGGACAAAACGTGAAAATAGTCTCTGGTGCTGTTTTGCAGTGAGCTGTTACAGAAGTGGCAGCAGCCAGAGGCGGTCCTCCCCAGGGAAGTGCTTTATATAACACCTGTAGCATCACTCCTGCTTTTACTAGACGTTAGTGGCATTTTAATTTTTAAGCGTTATTTTGTATGATTTGGTAGGGGCATTTGGGGGGGGTTGCCTGGGGATGCTAAGATATGTTTCCATTATAACTTCATGATAATTGCTTCTTCCCACCACTTCCACCTCACAACAGTTTCATAGGAAAGGACTGCTTTTGGATAGTGGGGAAGACCTGTTATGTGTCTGAGCACCTTGTGGTAGGTGATATCATCCCAGATTCCCATGTCCTGTCCCAAGTGGATGACTAGCCTCCCTCAAGCCAGCATCTGCTCTGAGAGGGCCATCAGAGCTGCTCGGTGAGGGAACTTGATGAAGGAGCAGGAGCAGGAAACAGGAAACAATACATGTGACTTATCACTGCTCTAGATCAATAGCTGCTGCCTCACATTGTTCTTGGCCTCATGTCTGCATGCATAAGGTGAGGCGAAAGGGATGAGTCTTTGGCACTTAGAAGAATAAAACGGAAGTTATAGCCATGATAAACAACTAACTGAGCAAATCAACTCCAAGTGTCAGTGACTCAATAGCTACTCTTTTTTTCCCCCAATACTACTCTCAGTAGCTACTTTCTTTTTGTTTTTAATAATTGCTTTATATATACTTTCTTTTGTAATCTCTGGGGTTCACCCCTCACCCTCCCTGACTGTTCCCACCCTGTCCCACCCCCCCCTCCCCGAGTTATGTACTTCATTTTGGTTGTTAGCTTGCTTTGACTTTTCTTCATGGCCTTTTGTTTATCTTTCCCATGTTCCATATAATAGTGAAACCATTTGGTGTCTGTCTTTTTTTTTTTGACCTATTTCTGCTAATATGATTTCTTCTAAATGCATCCATGTTATCATAAAATCATCCAATTTATCATTTTTAGTTGATGAGCAATATTCCGTTGGGTGTATACGCCACATCTTTTTCATCTAGTCATCTGTTTTGGGACATTTTGGTTGCTTCCATGACTTTGCAATTATAAGTAGAGCTGCAGTAAACATCCAGGCACAGGAGTCCCTTTGTACAAACATTGAGGTCACCTTTGGGTAGATTCCCAAGAGAGCAATTGCTGGGTCAAATGGTAGATCATTTTCATTAATTTGAGGGTCCTCCACACAGCTTTCCATAGTGGCTGGACCAGTTTACTTTCCCACCAGCAGTATAAGAGTGTTCCTTTCGCTCCACATCCCCGCCAGCACTTGTTGTTGCCTGTTTTTGGATGTGGGCCATTCTTACTGGTGTCAGGTGGCATCTCATTGTGGTTTTGATTTGTAGTTCCCTGATTGCTAGTGATATTGAGCAGTTTTTCATGTACCTGTTGGCCATTTGTATTTCCTCTTTGGACAAGTGTCTTTTTAATTCTTCTCCCCATTTTTAACTGGGTTTTTTACTTTGTTTTTGTTAAGCTGTGTGAGTTCTTTGAGTATCTTTGTTATCAGACCCTTATCACTTGTATGTAGGGCAAAAATTTTTCCCACTCGGTTGGTTTTCATTTTCGTTTTGTTTTCTCTGTTGTCTCTTTTGCTGTACAGAAGCTTTTTAGTTTGATGTAGTCCCAGCTGTTAATGTTTTCCTTCATTTTTTTTTTACCTGCTATAGATGTATCTAGAAATGAATTTCTAGATTGTAAGTCATGGAGGGTTTTGCCCACATTTTCTTCTATGTATATTATGGTTTCCAGTCTTACATGCAAGTCTTTTATCCATTTTGAGTTGATTTTTGTACATGGTATGAGGGAATTGTCTTGGTCCAATTTTTTGCATGTTTTGCACCAGTTTTCCTAGCACTATTTAATGAAGAGGCTGCCCTTGTTCCAATATAAATTTTTCACTCCTTTGTCAAAGATTAGTTGACTATATATGTGTGGTTTTTTTTCAGGACACTCAATTCTGTTCCATTGGTCTGATTGTCTGTTTTTGTACCAGTACCAAGCTGTTTTAATTACTATGGCTTTGTAGTAGAATTTGAAGTCTGGGGTAGTAATACCTCCATTTTCTCTTTTTTTAGTCAGGACGCTTTTTGATATTCGAGGTCTTTTGTTATTCCATATGTATTTCAGTAATTTTTGTTCTATCTCTTTAAAGAATGTGACAGGGATTTTTATAGCGATTGCATTGAATCTGTAGATTGCTTTTGGTAGGATGGCCATTTTGATGATGTTGATTCTTCCAAATCCATGAGCAGGGAATGTCTTTCCATTTCCGTATGTCTTCTTCTAGGTTTTTTAGCAGCATTTTAAAGTTTTCCTTGTGTAGTTCTTTCATGTGTTTTGTTAGGTTTATTCCCAGGTATTTAAATTTTTTTGGTACAATGGTAAATGGGATGATTTTTTTTTATTTCATCTTCTTCTGTTTGGATTTTTGCATATAGGAAAGCTGTAGTAGCTACTATCAATAGCTAATTGGTCCATGCCAGGACCTATTTCAGTCAGGGAGCCCCACCCTCAGCATGTGCCAATATAGGAGATAGAAGCCTGACAGCTTTTTATAAATGTTCAAGTCCCCTGCAGCCACCTCCCCCATCCCACCCCGCCTCTTTAAGTAGGTCCCAAGGGACAGGAATATTCTGTCCTGGTAGGAAAAAACATCAGCAGGTGGGGGAAGCCTTCTTCCAGGTGGCTGCAACCAGACAAGTCCCATCCTTCCCACATGGTTTATACCCACTCCAAGCCCCAGCTTCTCCAGGCACTATATGAACATCTTAGAAGCCTGGTTCCAGCAGACTCAGACCTCTGCCCCACCCCAGGCTCTGGGCTCCAGGCCACTCATGGAATTCTCTTCCTCTAAATATCTCCAACCCCACTCTGAGGCCTGATCTGCAATGTGGCCTCAAAAATTACTGCCAACTCTGAGGGACCCTCAAACTACTGAAAATGGAACTATCACTTGATCCACCAATCCCACTTCTGGGAATTTACCCAAAGGATACAAAAGTACTAATTCAAAAGGATACCTGTACTCAGATGTTTGTTTATTACAATACTATTTACAATATCCAGGCTATGGAAACAACCCAAACAGATGAATGGGTCAGAAAGTTGTGGTATATGTACACAATGGAATATTACTTATCAGTCAAAAGGCAAACATATCATTCACAGCAACATGGATGGAGCTAGAAGGAATCATGTTAGCGGAAATAAGAGAGAAAGAAAAAGAGAAATAAGGGATGGTCTCACTTATATGAAGGATATAGAGAAAACAAACAAATGGACAAGAAAAATTTAAAACTGTCAACAGAACTGAAGTGTAGAGCAAGAGAGGGAGAGAGAGAGGTAAAATCAGGGGCAGAATGGGCACAAGAGATTAAGATGGTTCATGGGTGATAAGGTGGTGAGAGAACTTCGGGGTAGAAAATGATGTAAAAAATATAAATATATACATATATATGTACAATCAATTTTTTAAAAAATACAGAAAAAATTACTGACAACCCAAACTTCCAAACCATCATTTCTTTTCACCCTCACCCACCCCTCCCTCCATCCCCACATCTTCATAGCCCACACCTGGGTTTCTGCAAAGGTTTTTAAAGGACTTGGCTGCTCCTTGGTTTCTTATTTCCTAACAAGTGACGCATTACGTCCTATCTCCACCTCAGAAACTGTCCAAAGACACCAGCTTGTTGGATCTAACAACACCAAGCCATGAAGACTATTATTTCCCTTTTGTATATGAGAAAACTGAGGCTGAGAGAATGAGTGACATGTATCCATGGGGAAGTGGCAAAGCAAGGATTTGAACCCAAGTCTGTCTTCCCAAAGCCCAGATTCTGTTCACTTCCTGCCTCCTGGGGGCTGCGTGAAACTGCTTACCACCCAGACAGGAGACACGGGATCTCCTTGATGCTTTTATGAAGAAGTATGGTCCTCAATGCACATACCAGCTCTTGCAGCTCCTCGCCCTGAGTGAGAGCTGAAATTATAAGTAGAGTCAATAAATGCTGAGCTAAGTCTGTGCTGGTCACCGACAACAGAGGAGTTTCCAAGCCCAAAGTGACCTAGGAGCAGACGCCATCAAGGTGCGTGGGCCCTTCGTGCCTGACAGACCAAACACCCTTTCCAGTAGAAAAGAGGCCCCAGCGAAAGACCAGCACCTACTCAAGGTCACCGGGCATCAGGCGCAGAACCCAGCTCCCAAGCTGGGGCCTCTAAGTCAACATTCTCAATTGACACACCCAGGTTTGGAGCCAGAGGGCCTCCAACGGGAGTCTGATCTGCAGACACTTCTCTAGGAAGAGGCCGTAGGTCGGTGCCAGAGCGTTGCACCTCTTGGCATGACCAAGCTGCAACTCTCACCACTGAGTCACTGAGTCAGCCAAAGAGGCAGTTCAGTACTGCCCGGGGGGGACACACCCCAGTCTCTTGCTGTTCTCGCTTCTGCAGCTGGGGTGTTAACACTCTGGCCTTGAGAGAAGACATTTTCCAGTGAGTTCACGCGGCTGTTCCACCTTCAGCCACATGGGGGGGACAGAGAGATGCCAGGGTGCTTGTCCTACTTCCTCACTAGGGAGATCAGAACCATCAGATGCTAGAGAACAGAGGTTGTCCCAGGAAAGAGCTGCCAGTGGCCCCAGCCTCTCATCAGGAGCCCAGCCTTGGCCACCACGTTGTACAGAGAGCTGTCTCCTCCATCAAAAGAAATGGCCCCTTGCCCCCACTGACTTTCCTGTTCAGTAGTCACACAAACGGGGCCCAGCCCACCTCCGGGCACCACGCCTCTGATATCCAAAGATGGTGCTGGAGTTTCAGCCTCTATACCCTGGTCCCTCCTTCCCACTCCTACATGTGGAAGGACTCATTCCTACCTACCCTTAATCCCTCCTAATCATGGGGAGTCTGGTTCCTCCATAAAGTTCCTTCTTCGAGATGCTTCTCAGAGTCCCAAGGAAGTCCCATAGACTCACAGCTTGCAGCCTATCCTCTCATCAGTCAGACAGACAGACAAGGTTGCTCTGATCGCACCTCCCCTGTGAGACCCTTCTTCACATTTTATACCCATAATCCCCCCATAGTTCCTTATCCCCAAGGCCATCAAAGGCACCTCATCCATCACAGTCATTCAGGAGCACAAAAACCTCTCCGATTTTTCACTCAAGTGACATTAGGACAAAGAAGCTGGTTCTTGGCAGAGGAGCTGAAAGTCCACCAGGGACTAGAAAGCAGAGATACACCACAGCAGGAAGCAGCACCCCGACTCTGCTCCAGCCTCAGCCCTTCCCCAGGGCCTCCCACTGTCGGGAGCTACCAGCTGACAAAGGAGTCTGGGAAATGTAGTTTCCTGCAATTGCAGGCCTCAACAGGCCATTCCTTAGTCCCCAGAGCACAGTTAAAACCTGGTGATTTGGTCAAACAAACTTGACCAAGGACTCGGGGCTGATAGAAACAATGACACAGAAAAGCAAACCCTGAGCACGGTTTGGTGGCCGCCACAGCCTGCAACATCGTAAAGACGAGTTCCCAGGCCCCCATCCGGACCTGCTCTTGGGCTGTGGACCTCGGCCTGCGCATGTGTGGCTGGAGCTGACCAGCCTTCCAGGGGGCAGGGCTGGAGTCCACTTGGATGGTGTCCACTCGGCCAGAGTCTGGCTGGAATAGGGAGGAGGCACCCTCTTTTTTGTTTTTTTGGGTTTTTTGGACTAGGTCTCGCTATTTTTTGCCTGTGGAACCGCAGGCTCACGTTGCCCGGGGTTCTGCGGACTCAAGCAATCCCCAGCCTCAGCTTCCCAGGTAGCTGGGATTACAGGTGCACGCCATCATGCCCAGCTATTTTTTTTGGAACTAGGTCTCGCTACGGGCCCCAGGCAGGACTCGAACCGCGATCCCCAGTCCCAGCCACGTTCCATAGGCTGATGCTTACAGGGACACACCACCGTGCCCAGCGGGAGAGAAGCATCTTCTAAATACCCATCGCGGTGAACATACACAGTCCCTGTGGGTGCAGTGGCCCCACAGAATGGTGGTGGGTGTCAGTGTGACTCTGAGGGTCCCCAGGGGCCTGCTTGTAAAGCTGTCTCCCATCGCCAGCACCGCCGAGTATCTGAAGCCTGAGATCTGTTGCTTCCCTGAGCTTGTATAGGGCTGGCCTAGGTCTCAAGGCTAGTGTGGACTTCTCACCTCCAGCAGCCTCGCCTACCCTGAGCCCACTCCTGCGGGGGACAAAGAGGTGAAGCAGACACCCTCCATCCCCCACCAAACAAAGCCAACAAGCAATAGCTCTTCCTTGCCACAAGGACTATTCTGGAACCTATTTTCTCTTCCTAGTCGGTCCAGGTATTTTCCTCAGGGTAAACCCCTGAGAAAGGAAGTGCCGGAGCCAAATGTTCTTGATAGGGAGTACCAAGCCACCGTCTGGGGAGCCTGTATACGCAGGCTTATTTTCACCTTCTCTGACTCTCAGCCTCCTGACAAATCACTAGAGAGACTTGGGGTGAATAAGCTACCAGACCAGATAAACAAGACAGCCTGTCACTTGCTTTTGTCCACAATTGGGAAGGGAACTCCCTTGAAGCCTCCCAGGACCTGGAATTCCTAAGCAAGCAAGCCACACACCTTTGGACCTGGCTCGGCACTCATCTGCTCCCTCCGCCCCTCTCTCCCCGCCCTGTTCCCTATTTCCAGGTGAAGTCACCTGCCAAGGCGCCAAAGCCTCCCAGCCTTCCTCCGCACGGGCCTGGCGCGGGGGCCAGAAGAGGACTCAGGCTGGTCCCTGATGAGGATGCTACTGGCCATGCTGGTCACGGTGTCTGTGGTTGGTGAGTACCATGTGTGGGCAGACCCCTCTCCCTTCCCCCAAGCCAGGCACCAGGCATCAAGGTGGCTTCTCCTGCACCGGGTGCACCCAGGAGAGTCAGTTTCAGTTTCTTCTCTGCAAAGGCTGGACTGGGTGCTGTTTCCCTGAGGGGATGCTGGCTCGGGCAGGATGAGAGGTGCCTCAGATCTGGGTTCTTCCCAAGACTCAACCAACCCTCAAGATGTAGGCATGGGTTGAGGGTCTACATTGGGGTGCTGGAACCTCTTCCCCAAGAAACAGAGAGACGGTTTGTCGAAGGCAGATACCCTTTGCCCCTTCAGATCACGCTGTCGCAGCAATGCCATCCATAGTCCTCTGCCTCCGGCTTGCACTGCCCTGGCCAAGGAGGAAAAGGAAGGATGAGATGGATACGGCCTGGGTCCATCTGCGGCCTCCGGGCAGCCCCATGGGGGGCCCTCTTGCTGGGTCGAAGAGAGCAAGCTCCCATGGTGGGCACGTCTGCTGCAGGATTCGGTCTTAAAATCCCAGAGCCTTTGAGAAAACAGGACCGAGAGGTGTCGCTTTGAAACGATAAAGCGGCTCTTTTCACCCACCCATATGGAGGACTTTCGGGCAGACGCATGGTGCTCTAGATTGCATCAGCTCCCTGTAATGTTCAGTGAAATTCGGGGAACTTTCCCAGGAAGCAACAGCGTAGTCCTGATCAAAGAAGGAGGCGGGGTGGTCTCTGCAGCCTCTTTCCAGTTTGAGTGCAGCATGAGGCCCGTGAAGAGCTGGAGCTGGCCCCCCCCCCGCCTGGCTGTGCCCGGCCGGAGCTTGCAACTGCCACCTGTCACCTGCCCCACCGGCATCGCGCTGGGCCATCCCTGCGCACAGACCTGCGTTGAGCTAGGAAGACTCGGTGCAGCCGGGGACCCTCAGACAGGCCCTGCAATTCCCATTCATTCAGGTTTGAGTCTTGCAGGCTCCTGGTCTCTTCAGTTGGGGGGCCCACGGGAAAGACCATTGACTCAGGAAGTTCACCCAGGGCATGCTAGCCGCTGCACCCCAGCATTCTGAGGCTGATGACAGAATATGTTGAATTATTTGAGTCTGTTTTTCCTTACCTGCTGGCGAACATGAAAGCTCTTTTCCATGTAGGCCTGACGTGTCTGCCAGGCTCCAGACATATCCCCCTGGATTTCACACTGCAGCTATGATCCTGCTGAGGAGCAGGCAATGGGTTTGAGAAGGAAAAGGAATTAGCAGGGTGGGGGGAGAGGGGAGACAGTGTTAGCCCCCAAGACCACCAGGCCCCTCGACCCATCCAGCCCACAGGAGTCCTGGGCCCCACCAGCCACTTCCCACTACAGGCCCTAAATCACCCCTAGGACAGGCTAAGCCCACACCCCTCCCCAGACTCTGGCCTTCTCTTAATTCCACCCTCATTCGCTTTTGCTCTGACCTCACCACCCCAGCGGAAATGGACCCCCTGCCTCACCCAAGACCAACAACCCTGACTCCTGGACCCCCTTGCAGACTCAGACCTAAACCAGATGTTAGTCCTTCCTGGGGGTTCAGTCGCACAGCTGATATGCTGGGTAGTGGCAACAGGAATCCCAGCCCCCAAGGCCCCATTCTGAGAGCGGCAGGAAGCCTGGAGCACAAGAGCACTACAGCTTTGGGCTGATCACCCAGCGCAGGAAGGAATGTGGCCTTAGATTCGGCCAGTGGCTGCCAGCAGGGGAGGACCGTCCCAGTGTTCACCAGCCCCCCAGGTGACCCCTCATCAACCACTCCCTTACAGAAACTGTGAACCTGGTACAGAGGACCAATATTGACTCTCTCACACCCTGGACTGCTGGCAGGCATGGCCATGATGGGGTCCACAACCATAAAAGACACACACAGGCCCCAAGGCCTCCTCTCGGTCAGTTCCACACCTGTACGTAGCCCACCCCAGCCGATATGGTCCTTCTAAGCATGCTCAGAACGAAATGCCAGCTCAGGACGTTATGTTCCCAAGTACTCTTCCTTCTGCAGGAGAGAAAGTCAAGGACTTTCATTTACTATGCCATTGCTTCAGAGGCATCAGTTCCTCCCCAGGCCCCGGCCTGGGCTCTGGCCTCGGCTGCTCTTTCCTTGAGGCAAGCAGTGTAGACCCAACAAAAGTCCAGCCTGGCCCCTGCTCTGTTTCTCTCTCCTCCTACCCTCCCTACGCTGGTCCCACTACCGGGGCTCAGACCACAGAAGCGTCCCCTTTCCCCATAAGCTGAGGTAAAGAGCCCCGCCTCCCTCTCTGTATAGCGAATCTCTTCCCTCCCCACACTCTTTCTTCATACTCTGTACACTCGTGTGTACAAAGGCCTAATACCTCACAGACATTACCCCCTGGAGCCCACCCACGACTAGGCAGGCACTACAATAGACACTGCAGCCTCTGTCACATGCTAACTGTGACATGGGGCAAATAGCCATTCCTCAACTTTTCTCATCCATAAAATGGGGGTAATGATAGCCATGGCCTCATCGGGATAGCATGAGGACTTCACCAAGTAGGAGGCCTCCTTAGCACTTGATGGGAATTTCATCAATGTTAGCTGCTGGTGTTAGTCAGGATCGTTGCAGTTGGTCAGTTAGATTATTCCCATTTTAAAGATGAAGAAATTGAGGTTCTAATTGCTTAAATAGTGAGGCCACCCTGCCGGGCAGACTTCGGTCACCTTTGCCATCCTGAGATGAGTGGGAACCCACCAGGGTGGGTCTGGCCAGCAAAGGGGTAGGAATTCACAACATCTTCTTCACCCTTGTTTGAAATGTTTGACTCTGGGAAAGTGACTTCTTAGACATTTTAGCTGAAGTTCAACATTTAGTTGAATATCTCTAAAATAGTCCATTAGTGAAAATACCAGCTTCAGACATTGTTAAGAAGTGAATGAGAGGAAGTCAACATGTTGGCAAGGACAGGGGCTAACTGGACAACTCAAACATTGCTGGGGGGAAGGTAAAATGATGCAGTCACTTTGGAAAACAGTTCCGTTGGCCTTCAAAAAGCTAAAAAGAAAGTTATTAAATAATCCAGCTCTTCTACTCCTTGATATCTACTTAAGGAGTGGAATAGTTGGTGTATTTTATACACTAATACACACAGCAGCGTTACTCATAATGACCCAGGAGATAGAAACAGCCCAAATGTCCACCCATGATGTGAGAATAAACAAATGTGTTATAACCATGTGGTGGAATATTAGGCAGTCATAAAAAGGAAGCACTTATGCTGGGTGTGGTGGCCTGTGCCTTTAAGCCCAGTTACCTGGGAGTCTGAGGCTGAGGATCACTTGAGTTCATGGGTTCGAGACTGCCCTGGGCAACATAGCGAGATCTAGTCTCTAAAAAATAAAAAAGGAAGTACTTCTGTTTCCTGGTACAATATGAATATGAATGAATCATAAGAACATAATGCAAAGTGAAGGAAGTCAAACACATAAGGTCATGTACTATCTGACACTAGCTCGATGAGAAAGCTCAAGTAAACAAATCATAGAGACAGCAATCCCATCAGATCAGTGGTTGGCTGGGGCTTGGGCTGGGAGAGACGTGCAATGGACACTGACACCAAATGGAACAAGGTTTCTCTTTTTTTTTGAGACTAGGTCTCACTATTTTTGTCTGTGGAACTGCAGGCTCATGTTGCCCGGGGTACCACAGACTCAAGCAATCCCCAGCCTCAGCTTCCCAGGTAGCTGAGATTACAAGCACGCACCACCACACCCAGCTATTTTTTGGGGACTAGGTTTCGCCACGTGCCTCCAGCAGGACTCAAACTGTGATCCCTGGCCTCGGCCGCAGCTTCCTAGGCTACCGCCTACAGGCATACACCACCATGCCCGGCCGGAACAAGGTTTCTTTCTGGGGTGATGAAAATAATTAGATCACGGTGATAGTTGCACAAGTTTGTGTACATACTAAGAAGCCACTGAAGTGTGTGCTTTAAAATGCTGGCATTTATGAAATCAAATTATTGTTCGATGGAAAGGAAGAAAAGCAAGCAGAGGAGGAGGCCACAGTGGTGACAGCTCCTGGTCAGTGGAGGCCAGCTCTCACCTGCTCATTTGGTTAGAAAATGGGGGTTGGGGGTCCTCAAATCCATCTGCTCATTCTGCTCCCCCTTTCTGCAGCTCACATTTCTGAGAACACCTCGGATCTTCTCCAGTTCGTGAAATTCCAGTCCAGCAACTTCGAGAACATCCTGACATGGGACAGTGGGCCCCAGACACCCCCAGACATGGTCTACAGTGTCGAGTATAAGTCGTACGTTTCCCTCCCTCTTTGGACGCTGCTCTTCAACCAGTTCCTCCAAGAAAATCTCCCCTGCTATAAGTCCCCACACTTCCCCGCCTGGACGGTGTTACACACAGATCGCCTTGCTCCTTTATGTTTCTTTGCAAAGGGAGGATAACGGTTAACAGTACAGACTCTGGAGGCTAATTTCCCAGGCCTGAGTGCCGATTCTTCCCTGTGTAACCTTAGGCATTCGTGTCACCTCACCAAGCCTCAGTTTCCCCATCCACAAAATAAGGCTAACAATAGTACCTTCATCATAAGGTTGTTCAGTGCATCAAATAATCATTAGCACTTGTGCCTGGTAAATAATACTCTTGACATTATTATTGGTGAGACTAGATCCACCAGAATTTTTGCCCACCCCTCCAGTTTATACCCCCCCCCATTCCTGCTTGCCTCCCATCCCCAGCAGAGGAGGTGGACTGTCATGAGCTTAGGAGTCTGCAAAGTTGGGTCCCATCCCTGGTCCTACCCAAGTCACCTCTCTTTGAATCTTAACTTCCTCTTCTATGGAATGGGAGTGAGAACGATGAACCCAAAATGTGGACTTGGATTGTCTGCGTTTGGATCCTGGTTTCAAACACTCGGGTCATTTTTTTACTTTTTTAAGATTCAGCTTCTAAGCCGGGCATGGTGGCTCATGCCTTTAAGCGTGGTCTATGGAGAGCGGCTGGGACTGGGAATCGCTTGAGTCTGTGGGTTCCCAGGGCAACATAGTGAGACTTAGTCTCAAAAAAATAGCTGGGTGTGGTGGTGCATGCCTGCCTAGGAAGCTGAGGCTGGGGATTGCTTGAGTTTGTGGTACCCCAGGCAATGTGAGCCTGCAGTTCACCAGGCAAAAATAGCGAGTCATGGTCTCAAAAAAAAAATTAGTTTCTTCATTTGCAAAGAGGAAACAAGTGCATAAACCTCACAGGATCATTATTAGAGCTAAAAGATCATCCACATAAAGGACATAATGTGCTAAATAAATATTAGATATTCTTATCAATATTAACAAGCCGTAGGCTTACTGCCAGCGCTAATCATCAAAGCTGCGCTCTGTTCATTCCCTTGCCTGCAGGTACGGGGAGAAAGATTGGCTGTCCAAAGAGGGCTGCCAGCGGATCACCCGCAAGTCCTGCAACCTGACCATGGAGACGGGCAACTTCAGGGAGCCCTACTATGCCAGGGTGAACGCCACCAGCACAGGAGGCAAGAGAGACTCCAAGATGACCCAGCGGTTCATTTCAGAACGAGACAGTGAGTGGGAGCCCCTCTTCTTGCAGGGGAAGGGAAAAGGAGAGCCAGAGGGGCGCTGCTGGGGCGGGGACAGGGGACAGGTAGGGATGTGGCTATAAGGCAGGCGCCCCAGCTGGCAGACACCCCCAGTGTACTTTGTCCTTTTGCCCCATCGTCATCCCTATCCACTTGGCGCAGTCACCATCTACCTTCTTGGTTCTCCACTTCATCCAGAGCTCTAATTCCAAGACCCCCAGGCTCTCCCCTGGCCATTCTCCATGCAGCACTCAGAACACCCATCTCACCTCCTCAACCCCTGCTTACAACCCTCAATGGCGTCCCGTGACTCCCACATAAGGCCCAACTCTGCCACAGCTCACAAGGCCCTTTCAGTCTCGTCCTCAGCTCAGACCCCCTCACAGCATTACCCTGGCCTCTGACTCTCTCCAGGTTGTGGCCTCGCTGCTTCTGGTTCTTCCTGTGGCTGCCTCTATTTCAACCTTTCGTCTTGGTCTCGGTTTCAGAATCACCTCTTAAGTGGGTCTTACTAACTGACTTTACCAGGTTGCCATCTGTTCTTCTCTGTCATGATAAACTATTGATTATCTTCACCGCTCGTATCACAATCTGCAATTACTGTGTTTGCTTCCATGCCTCTCATCTGCCTTCCCTACTAAAACGTGAGCTTCAAAAGGACCTGTTTGGGTGTGGGATGCTCTGTATTCCCAGTCTTTAGCATAGTGCCTGGCCCTTAGGAGATGTTCAATATATAATCGATGAGTGAATGAATGAATGAACAAATGAACGAATGAATGAAGTGAATATCAGCTGCCAAACTTCCAGCCAGGAGAGCATTCTACTCCTACGAAGCAGATGCAATGTTCACCATCTGACTTGAATGCCAAAAAAATTCAATGAACAGACTATTTTTTCTTATCTTGTTTAATGACGCGTTCATTAAAGGGAATTTGGAAAATATAAAGCTACACAAAGAAAAATAAAAGTAGCCCAAGGTAACACGAACATTTAAACATGATCGTAGCTGACAGTCTCAATTGTATCTACTCTTCTGTAATCCAGTTGGGTTTTGTTTTCCATGGGACGGTCTCATGAACATTTACTGATGTCATTAGCTATTTTTTCACATGATATTTCACAGCTGCAAAATAACCCAGTTTGTGGAGATACTCTAGTTGACTCCTCCAACTCCCTTTTTGAGAATATTGAACTCATTTTTTTCAATTTTTATAATTTTGAACACTCTTCTGGCTCAGATATTCTTCATATTATAGGTCAGTGACCCCCTTGAGGGATTTTATAAATTAGTTTAGGGTCAGTGGGGTTCATGACTCCTTTAATGTGAGTGTGAGAATTTGGATATATACTTTGGGGAGACCCTTTACTTTGGGGAGGAGACCTTTACTAACCAGTAAAGGTTATTTGATTATTTAGGCTTTGATGCTGAATCAGTATTGGGGGCCTCAAACATCAGTTAAGATTTGTGGTTGAGGCCGGGCACGGTGGCTCGTGCTTGTAAGCTTCAGCCTATGAAGCAGCCAGGGCTAGGGATCGCGGTTCGAGTCCTGCCTGGGGCCTGTAGCAAGACCTAGTTCCAAAAAAATAGCTGGGCATGGTGGCGCATGCCTGTCATCCCAGCTACCTGGGAAGCTGAGGCTGGGGATTGCTTGAGTCTGTGGTACCCCGGGCAACGAGAGCCTGCGGTTCCACAGGCAAAAATAGCAAGACCTAGTCTCAAAAAAAAAAAAAAAGATTTGTGGTTGAAACCCCAGACCCCCAAAATCATGGCCAATAGACTAAGAAGAAGAGTGCTCAGGGCACAGCCAAGCTAGGCATGGGGCATCCTGGATGCGTGAGGCTGGGACAAGGGCATGATCAACCCAGGGCTCTCCCCACTCCCCCGAGGTCAGCCCTGTGCCAGCCTTAAACCCGAATACCAGATGCTGGTAGACCTTTACTTTCCTCTTTGCTGAGCTTATACCTTCAGAAGCAGAGATAGGGTTGGAGTGGGAGCAGACGAAAGAGTCCTACCTCACTACCAGGCAGACCCTCAAACCAGTGCTGACATTTTTGTTCTTTCTTTTTCCTCGACGTTGCTTTTTTTTTTTCTTTTTCTTCTCTTTTCTTTCTTTTCTTTTTGAAACTAGGTCTTGCTCTGTTGCCCAGGGTAGTCTGCAACCCACAGACTCAAGTGATCCCTAGCCTCAGGCTCCCAGGTAGCTGGAATTACAGGCACATGCCTCCACACCTGGCTATTTTTTTGAGACCAGGTCTCACTATGTTGCCTGGGGTAGTCTCGAACCTGTGGACTCAAGCGAGTCCTAGCTTCAGCCTCCTAAGGCTGGGATCAAAGGTGCGCATCACCGCACCTGGCTTTCTTCGACACTGTATTGACTGACCATTTGTCTATAAAAACACTCATCAAGTACACATACATGAAGGGCAAGTGATTCCACTTTTTCCTCTCCTCTTCCTTTTCGCAGCCACCATCAAAGCACCTGCTGTGACCTGTATTCCCAAGGTGAGATCCATCCAGATGATCATTCATCCCACCTCTACACCCATCCAAACAGAAGATGGCCACCACCTAACCCTGGAGGACATCTTCCAGGACCTGTCCTACCGCTTAAAGCTCCAGGTCAACAGCACCTACCAAGTGGTAAGTCTGTCTTCCTTGCTGGTCCTTCCCTGTCCAGGAGACTTGTTTCCTTATTAATTTAATCTGTGTCTGGCCACACTGTAGAGGTCTGAGGTGGTAGATGAAGAAATCTTTTTTTTTTTTTTTTTTTTGAGATTAGGTTTCGCTATGTTGCCAGGGAACCACTGACTCACGTTGCCTGGGGTACCACAGACTCAAGTGATCCCTAGCCTCAGCCTCCCAGGCAGCTGGGATTACAGGCATGCACCACCACACCTGGCTATTTTTTGAGACTAGGTCTCATTATGTTGCCCCGGGTGGGTCTTGAACCCGTGAACTCAAGCGATTCTTAGGCTCGGCCTCTCTTCCTAGGCTGGGATTAAAGACACATGCCAGGAGGAATCTTTTAGTGATCAAGAAAAAACAATGAGAGATTATCACTTCTTTTTTTTTTTTTTTTTTGCTAAGTGTTTAAAGTTTTACTGACTTGTTGCTACTGAGCTCTGATTTAATGCCGTTTCTGGATTGAGATTGTGAATTAAGTTAAAATTTAGCTGAAATAAGAATCAATGCCATCAGAGAACATCCCCTATAACATCTGTTTGCATGTATGGAGACCTGTTTTACATTCACCTGTCTTGGCTGGGCGCGGTGGCACGCACCTGTAGTTCAAGTGCTAGGAGGCAAAAGGCCTGGGATCGCTTGAGTTTGCAGGTTTGAGACTACCCCAGCCAACATAGTGAACCCTAGTCTTGAAAAAGCAGCCAGGTGCAGTGGCAGGTACCTGTAATCCCAGGTACCTGGAAGGCTGAGGCTGGGGATCGCTTGAATCTGTGGGATCGGGACTACCCCAGGCAACATAGCGAGTCCTAGTCTCAAAAAAAATTTTTTTTAAAAACAATTCACCTGTATTGGTGAATGGTCTATGTGCCATGGACCTTGCAGTCTCACTATAGACATCATCTGGACAGTGGTGGTTAGTACTGTTATTCAGATATTCTCTGTTTTTCTTGACTTGGGGATGTCTATTATTCCTTTTATTGCTGAGAATGTAGCCATCTCTAATAATTGTGCATTTCCCTTTAATTCTGTGCATATGTAAAACTATTATCATATAGTTATATTATCATATATTATCACATATCATATAATATCATATATTGTCATATAGACTAAGTCTCCAGATAAACCACCCTTTTATAATAATGACATGTCTTTTTTATCTCTGTTGATACTCTTTTTTTTTTTTTTGAGACTAGGTCTCACTATTTTTGCCCATGGAATTGCAGGCTCACGTTGCCCGGGGTACCACAGATTCAAACAATTCCCAGTCTCAACTTCCCAGGTAGCTGGGATTACAGGCGCACGCCACCACACCCACCTATTTTTTGGGACTAGGTCTAGCTGTGTTGCCCCAGGGACTCGAACTGCGATCCCTAATCTCTGCTGCTTCATAGGCTGAAGCTTACAGGCACGAGCCACCGCACCCAGTTTCTGCTGATACTCTTTAAAAGTGGCATTATCTGTGACTCCAGCTTTCTAATACTTACAGTTTGCATAATAAATTTTTTACATCCATTTATTTCCAAGCCATCGTGGTATCTCTTGTACAGTGTAGTCTCACAATATACTGACCTGTTTTTATTAGATATAATTCACATACCATAAAATTCTCCCTTTTAAAAAAATATGTACAATTTCATGGTTTTTAGTATATTCAAAAAATTGTGAAACCACCCCTGTGATCTTATTCTCTCTATCATATTGATCTGATTTCAAGTTCTCTGCTTCTTCTGTTATCCCCAGTGTGTTGTTTAGACAAGTCAGTGGGTTTTTAACTTCAGATCTTGTATTTTTTTATTCTTAAGTTTCCAATTTTTAATGTTTTTAGGGAGAATTGGCCCAGTAAAAGCTACAACTTACGGGAGCTTAAAGAAAAGAAATTGAATATGAAAATGAAAGAGGTCAGGGTGGAAAAGAGATTGAATATGAAAATGAAAGAGGTCAGGGTGGAAAGTCAGTGGGTAGCTGGAAATAATCAGAACTTGAGCCAGGATAGAGGCAATAAAATATTGGGAAAAGGAAGGATCTTAGGCCTTGACAACTTGACTGCACTTGTATCAGATGACATTTGATGCATACAATTTCAACCATATGTGTGGCACGAAATAGTGCGTTGCAAAATCCATGTAAGTATTCACATGAAAAAACAAAAAAAACAAGTCACCCTAAACCTTTTCCCAAAAATAACAGCTGCAAACCTGGCTAAAATGAAAACTTCTTACTGGTATTGGAGAGTAAGTGAGGAGGGAGAGGAGGAAAATGAAAAGTGTGGTGTGGTGATGGTAATGGTGGTGGTGATGGTGACATGGTGACGATGTGATGGTGGTGGTAGTGATGGTGACAATATGATGGTAGTTGTGGTGGTGAGGGTGACATGGTAATGATGTCATGGTGGTGGTGGTGGTGATGGTGATGTGGTGTGGTCGTAGTCATGGTAACGGCAACTGGCAGTCTAGAGTGCTTTCTCTGTGCCAGGCACCATTCTAACTAAGTGAGAGTGCATGGAGACTGATGACTGGCTGCATTTGGGGATAAAACAGAAGACAGGGAGAAGGTAATGGAACTTTGCACAGCATCTGGCTCAGGCAGCTGCTGGTGCCAGGCAGAGATGTGTACGTGCTTATTTGGGTTCCATGTGGAGTTTGGCCTGTAAGAGTCACTCTGGGCTCTCTGTCAAATTTAGCACCTTGAAGGGAGTCAGAGAGAATATGAGTTCGTTGGCCTGCCCCCTGACACGGAGTTCATCGGGACTGCCATGATTTGGGTTCCATCCTCGTCCAAAATGAGCCCCCCCTTTATGTGCCAAGTGAAGACACTGCCAGGTAAATCTCACCAGGGGGTACAGGGCCTCCTGAATTCAAAGGGTGACTGTGCTTTCTTCTCTGTAACCAGGGTGAGGTTTGGCAGAGTCCTGAAAAGCCACAGGAGAGTGTTAGTGTATTTCTGAAGTCAATCTTTGTTCATCCACTAAACAGTGATCTGCTGGGTGACCCAGCACATGTTTAGCCTCCACCTTCTGCAATGCCTGGATTGTATCCTAGCAAAGTACATTAACCCAGGTGAGCTATACCAAGAAAAAACCTTTCAAGGGAAAGAAGAAGATAAAAAGATCCCTCGATCTTTCAAGCAAATAATACCAACAGCTGACACTGCTGCCGTGCTCACCCGGGGTTAAGCCCACCCCCTCCAGCTGCCTACGAGCCAAGTGCTATTATCATCCTCGGTCTACAGATGAGAAAACTGAGGTTCAGAGTAGTTAAGTAACTTGGCCGAGGGCACACAGTTGGTGAGGGCTGAAATCAGAACTAATCCTGGAGACCACGCTCTCACCACTGCGAGACCAGAGAAACAGCTTTGAGTCATCTGCTCATTAAAACGGGGCCGTAGACACCCTTCCTCTCACCCACAGAGATAGATTTACAGAGATGTTTTACAGAGACAGTTCCGTGAAATGCTCTGGGCTGCAGGTTTAGGAGATGAGAATGGCAGCAGAGGATTGGTGGATTTTAAAAAGCCTCCACCTTAGTCATCGTGCTCAGATGAGTTATATTAGAAGGTGATTTCTGTTCCAACCACACCCACGCTCAGATCAGAGTTTAATTTGAGAGCGGGCTTCGGTGCCCGGCAGAGTGGAAAGAGAGCACCATAAGAGCAGCCAGGAGGCAGAGTGGGGCAGAAGCCAGCTCCCTGTGCCCTAAGGGAGTCACTCCTTCTCGGGGGCTTGAGCCCGTGCTGGGCAGCCCCCAGGTTGGGCTGAATCATCCCTGGGTAGGTTCTGCCCTCACCCTTGTTGCAACAGTCAATTCACCAGCTGACCCCAGAGCCCACGAGTCCCAGCTCGTTCATCTCCAGGGGGAGCTATGCCCAGTGGCGTAGTCCTGAGGGCGGACACCACCCATTTTCCTGGCCCCCCGCGCAGGGCACGACCTTCCCAGGGAAAGGGCCACTGGGAAGACCAGAATAGAACTGGCAAGAGAACTAGAAAAAGGAAACCGCCTCCTCAGGCGCTGAACGGGGAGTAAGTATGTGATCTGAGACCCTCTCCGGTCTGGCCCACTCCTCCCCACTCCGCTCCTTGGCAAGGTGCAGATCAGGCCACCGTGTCCTTGCGTGGGCTGGAGCCTACCTGGCCTAGCTCATAAGGCAATGCCATTTTTATCTAAGGTTGGGGCTACTCATATGCAGATCACACTTCAGTACAGTCCCCCAAGGAGTCTAAGAATCCAAACTTCAAAGCTGGCCTTCCAGGCCCTTAAAAGAAGTATAGTGGTCAAAGTTAGAGCTTGGAGTGGATTTTACTTAATAACGTAAGACATGAGTTCCAGGTTCTGGTGTCAAGATGTGGTGTGTGGCTCCTACATCTGTGCTCTTGCCCCACCTGGCGAGTACTGGGGGGAGGGGGGACCTTCTGAACCTGGCCCAGGAGGCCAGGGTAGGGACAGTCCCTGGTCACAGCACGCGCACCTGGGACCAGGCCTGATGGTCTCCAGCCTCACCTCCCGCTCTGATCTCCCTGCTCCCAGATCAGACATGGACCTACTCCTTCTCGGGCGTCGGCCTGTTCTTCGTGGGCTTCCTGGTCACAGGCCTCTGCTATGTGAGCTACAGATACATCACGAAGCCGCCTCCCCCTCCCAACTCGCTGGTGAGCGGTCACAACTGGGAGGAGGGATAGAGGCCAGGGGGTCCCAGAGCAGCAGAGGGCACCTCCCAGGGATGCCTGGCGCCCCTAAAGGGCATGAACCTGCACACAAGCCAGAAAATAAGGTCCCCTTCCTCCAAGTAGGTCTCTGGGGGCACGGAGGAGGGGAAGGTGATT
>PVHY01019957.1:0-26453 GCA_004024945.1 Uropsilus gracilis | reverse complement strand
ATAGCGCTATTTTGTAAATATTACCCCACAGAATACTTCCATACAAGCAGTTTCTTGGGGAATCACAGCAAAGCTGTCTCCTAGGCCCACCGCTTAGCTCCCTGCTGAGAGCATGAGAGCAGTCAGTGACTGGGCTTCAGAAGCCTCTGACCACATCTGCTCCAAGCCACAACTCCTGCCTGCTCTTGGTTGCAGGAGAGCTCACCAGAGAATGTGCATGGGTCCCTGCAACCCCACCCAGGAGAAAAACATCAAGCTCCTGAAAGTTAGACAGTTAGTTCTCACTGTCTGTCCAGTGGCCTCAGCATCAACCTCACCTGTGCGAGTCCAGGTCAGGGAGGTACCGGAGTGTGAGCCCTGGAGATGAGGGGTGTCAGCACGCATGTGTTCTTGCCCCTGTTGTAGGACAATGCTGAACAGCCTGCTCTGTGCCTGGCTTTCCAGTGTGGTGTGCACTTCAAGAGGTGAATCCAAGCGCTTTTTCCAGTCAGGGCTTCTGAGTGTTTCCATGCTGAGAGGTGAAGCACTTGACATTTGGCTGCCATGCTGTGGTGAGCACGTCTGATTTTGCACAAGACATGTGGAAATCAGAATGTACCTGTCACAGGTGTCAACCTCTGTCTGACGGATACAGATCTGGAGAGTGGTCACAACTTGCTGTTCCTCATCGAAAATATCTTCTTTGTGACCTTTCATCTGCAGATGGGCAGGCGTTCGTCTTTACATACTAATGTGTCCTTTTACATTCCATGGGTTTCTTCCAGCGCTATGTCTGATGATGGCAACTCAGGAGAGATAGTTACTGGGAGTGAGATCGTTCTCACCAAGACCTTACAGAGCACGTTCAGAAAAAGCACTGACTTTTTCTGGTCACTAGGATACCAATGGAAAGCTACAACTTTTATATAATAAATGTACCTGCCAACTCCTTACATATTCATTTATTTTATTATTTATTTAGGTGGCAACTTCCTCATTTGACAGTAGATTACTGATAGTTATTGCACCTTACAGAGCACAGGAAATTTTCCTAATAGCTTACATTTTCATAATATACATTGAATACAGGCAGCTGATAATGTTAGAGGGAGTACAAGTCTTCATTGGGTCACCATCATTGGTAATAACAGAGCTGCTTGAGTACTCCAGAGGCATGGTGATAGTTCTGTGATGAATGGCAGCTAAAAACGTAATCATCTTGTGACTGTTTAAAATTTTCTCAGTGAGTTTTTGAGGAGGGAATTTAACTGTTATTTAATATGTTCTCATCTTGGTTTAGCAAAATAAAACATATTTTGAAACCATTAAAATTTTTTGTTGAAATTTCTGACCAAAATATTGGGGGGGGGGTGTATTGTAATTGTATTCTGTTGAACCTCTGGAGCTCTCTAAACTCAAAACTTCACAGATGAGCAGAGCCATAGTTAAGAGCTGCTTGCCTGGCACAATATGACTAGAATCACAAATTACTGGGGTCAGAATATAGACCAGCAGGAAAGTGGGTAATTCCTATGTCTGTTCTTCACCAAAAGGCCGAGAAATGAAAGTGAGTAACTCCTGGGGCACCCCCACCCCCACCTCACCGCTTCCCCATCTACACACACATAAACTTATGGGTTTTACTGTTAGAAAGCCCAGTATGTTCTCCTAGGAAAGAATCAAGAAAAATGATTATGGGAGGGGGATGGGATGGGAAAATAACAACTTGAAACTCAAGGAGAAAAAACTCTCCATAATAAAGACCAACTTCCTGAAAGACGTCATCTTACCCCACACAAAGCTTTATCCCATAAACGGATAGTTCGTTTACCCAACTGCAGCACCTTCTGCCATTCTGGTCTCACCAAAGAGAGAAGAAACTCAAGGGCACTTGTACAAATCACAGTCTCTACAGAACACCATCCGTCCGCACATCTTGCTGCCACATCAATGTAATGACATAGCACAGTAACAATGTAGTGCTACTGAAAACTCAAGAAGGTGTAAATTCTATGTAAGGAGGCATTCTTAGGGAAATCCAAAGTAAACAAAAGAGGAAAACACAGAGAAGAGAGATGAATTTGTATCTTCTAAAACTACGACATGCATTAAACACAGTTCCATTCCAAGCTGGATTAATATGTCATATTAAAGGCCTTTTTAATGTATGATCTTATTACCCAGTATATCATGTCCAGGATTTAACAAAAACTTATAACATGCTTTTAAAACACCAAGAATAATCAGCATTGAGAT
The DNA here is from genome assembly GCA_004024945.1 of Uropsilus gracilis. NCBI lineage: Eukaryota > Metazoa > Chordata > Mammalia > Eulipotyphla > Talpidae > Uropsilus > Uropsilus gracilis. The sequence continues at coordinate 24,218 of PVHY01019957.1, read as the reverse complement.
ATAAAGTAAAACTAGGAATCTGATCCATATATGACACAGATTGTTAAATTAAGAGAGAATTTTAAATAATTATAATTTCTTCTATTTTAAGGGTTTTAAAGGAGAAGTAAATAATATTCAAGAACAAACGCACAGTAAACAAAGGGATGAAAACTCTGAGAGTGAAAAATAAATACTACAAATCTAAAATATTGAAAAGAAATTAAGAATTCCTTTGATAAATTCATCACCAGACTGGATATAGTTGAGGAAAGTACCAATGAGTTTAAAGTTAGGTTAATAAAAACTTTCTAAATTGAAATGTAAGCAGAATAAAGAGTGATAAAACTAGAATATCCAAAAACTGAGACATTTTCAAAAAGTGTAACATAAGCATAATTACAAAATCAGAAGAGAAAGAAAATGGAACCGAAGAAATATTTGAAGTAAAAATGATGAAATTAAAAAAATGACTAAACTTCAGATCCAAGAAATTCAGCAAATACCAAAAAGGATGAATTTTTTAAAATCTCTATACCTAGATATATCCAAACTGAAGACAATCAAGGACAATGGGGAGCAGGGAGTTTTTAAAAAACTAACACCTTACCTAAAGAGGAATAAGAATTAAGGGTAAGAGTTAAAAGAGTTACAGCAAGACTTCGCATCAGAAGCCATGTAAACAAGAAGAGACTGTGGTGAAATATTTGAAGTGCTAAGAGAAAAACACCACTCTACAACTATATGTCCAAAATTTTCCTTCAGAATTGAAAGAAAAATAGACTGTCAGACTGTCAGGGGGGAAAAATCATTGGCAGATACTCCTTGTAAGAAAAGCTCAAAAAATTTCTTCAGGCAGAAAGTCAGATCTCCATAAGGAAAGGAAGAATGTTGGAGATAGAGTAAAAGTAAAATCTTTTTTTCTTATCTTCTATTGATCTAAAACTTTTTATCTTCTATTGATCTAAAACCTAAACTCAAAAAATAAATTAAAAAACTAGAGCAGAAATCTATGAAAATGATTTAAAATAATGGAAAATCAATGAAAGCAAAACCTGGTTCTTTAAAAAGAATAATAAAGAGCTAATATAAGACAAAAAAGAGAAAAGACAGAAATTACCAATAAAAGAAAAGAAAGAGATTTAACATCCACATATCTGGGTTTTTTCCAGGATTCTTTTTGTGGCTGGTTTCTAGCTTTGCACTGTAGTGATCAGAAAAGACATTGATATGATTTCAAATTTTATATATTTACCTCCTCAAAATTGTCAAGCTCATCCAGAAAAAAAGGCCTAAGAACCTGTCACAGACAAGGAGTGCCCACCGAGACATAACAACCAAATGCACATGATGTGCTAGATGAATGTGAAAAAGTATACACTTTAGTTACTAATAATGTATCAATGCTGGTTCGTTTGATATAAAAGTGTATCAATAATATGTTACAATATATAGAGTTCACATTAAAAGACAGAGTCCACATGGAAAATGAAGCTCTACATTTCTGATTGTGCACTTCACTTACATGTCTTCACTTACGGGGTATTTATTAAAAATTTTAAAAATCAGTAAATTGTATGGTCCTGAATTACTTGTAACTTTCTCCATAACAAAGGGTCCGTTTTTTAGAAACTTTTAATTCTTTATTGTTATGTTTGTCACTAAGGTGACAGTTAAGATAACCCTTTTATTTACATATTTATTATCTTTATATCAGTATAATACAGTATTACATCACCTTATAGTCATTGGTTCTCAAAAGCAGCTGATAAGCTTTTATTATAAAAAAAGAGGGGGCAAAATGAAACAATGGACAAAATAAGTAGCAACGTAACAGGTTGCAGACAGCAACCGAAAATCAAAGGCACAGGCCAGGGAGAAAGACCTGGCTAGCTATCCACAATCTTGCTCCTGTGGTTTTGGTTAAGTATTTCATGCTATGTTTTTCTCATTTGCTTTTTCATAATTTTCTTCAATGCAGATCTATATTATTTTCTGTCTCACAATTGGTTCTTTCCCATGGGTTCTCCTCCCTTTAATCTCTGACCTCGGACCTCAGAGGGTGAGCTGCATACAATGTAAGGGCCTCATTTCCCTATATTGGTAAGATCAGGTTTTAGTGGCATCATCATTTGTTTTTAATGGACGAGACTGGTTGGCCCCTGAGATGGCTGACCTGCTTCTCCCTTCCTCCCTCTCCTCCCTTCACACCCATCATTCAACAGCTGTCCATGGAAGTTGGAAAGGAAGATGCTTTCTGGATACTGCTTCTCTGAAGAAAAAGGAAGTGGGATGTCTGTGGCCTGAAGTAGCTTGGCATTAAATCCTGAAAGTACCCTGCCTCCTTCCTGTGACAGAATCTATCCTTAGCCTTCTGTGGCCTGAGTTTTTTTTGATTGAGCTCAGAAAAGTTTAAAAACTAAATAGTAATGAGTAGAGCTGAGAAACTTTTGTCACTTTGTTAAGGAGTTAAATTGTTAGTGGGCCCTTATTCAATATTTGTTGAATGGATAAATTGGTGAATTTAGAAAGCATGACTTAGAAGCCATTGTAATGTTTCACTGATGTGTAACTTGTATAAATCCCCAGAATAATAGCATTTTCAAGCAGCAGAGAGGACTGAGAGAGAAATCTCATTTCCTAAAACTTGTATTTCTTTAATTGAGGAACCTGGCTCACAGAGGTCAATTAATTTGCCTAAGGTCACGCAACTGGCTGATCTTTAAACCAGAATTATTTTTATTATGACCAGTTTCCTACTTAAATATATTATGTAGTGGCATAATAGGGTTAAATATTGATACACATTTATTGGCATATAATTCTAATTAGTCACTAGAGTCCCTCACATCTCTCAAGACATTATTTACAGTATCTTGCTTGTGTTCTCTCTCGCTCTTTCCCACTCCCTTTTGCAGTTTTTCTTTTGAGAACATATTAGATATATTTGTGTACATGTGTTTTCCCTCTCCCACCTCTCAATTATCCTCAGTAAATGGGACGTCACTGCAGATTTAAAGATTTAATCTTGCCATCCATTGCAACCTCCCCTAAGGAAAAAAGTGCTGTAAACCTCCCTGTGGCCTAACAAGGACATGCATATCTCCAAATCAAATCAACAAACTTGTATTTGATTTTTTTTTTCAATCTGAAATGTTTTGGGATCAGTGCTTAAATGACAGCAGAACTAATTCAAATAACAATCAATTATATCAATATGGAAAAAATCCAACCTTGGTGTTCACTTGGCAAAAACCTGAGTTTTAGGCATGGCACATGTGCATAAATGCGCTGTCATGACCTCTAGCGTGAATTATGTAGTCAATACTAATGCAGTTCTCATCCAAGAATTTATTCTTGACTAAGCCTCATTCTTTAGAATATGTATGTGTTGTCACCCAGGAAAAGAGGACATTACTCCAGGAACAAGAGACCAGTGAGCCAAGCATCAACCAACAACTTATAGCAAGAGAGGAGTTGGAGAAACCAGAATGGGAAATGGGGGGAGAGGCAGCCGAGAGAAGGGTGATATGGGGAGGGCTGTAAAGGGAACACTAACTATACAAATATGACTAATGTATGAACATTTTAAAAGAATAAAATAAAAAAAAAGAATACGTATGCGAACTCAGCTTCCCTCTATCTATCTTTTGTTTTTGCAAACAAAAGCCTCATGAAAGTATCCCTTGTGCTTCTGTAGATACAGCAGCACTGTGACAAGAAACACCACGTCCAACCAGACCCCCACCTACAACACACACTTCATCTAAGGTTTGGTCCTCCTTCCCAGGAGTAGAAATAGTTTCAAATGGCTCCAAAATCCTGTCATGATCAAAATTCTCTTTACTAACTTTACACAATAAAAAAAATTCCTCATTTTAGCCTTCAAAGGTTACTCTTAAAATGCAAGGCAACATCTGTCATTGGCAGTCAGGAATCTCTCAAGTGTAATTAGCATATCAACACTGGGTGACAGGGCAGCTGCGTTTTGATGGGAACCAAGACTTCAGAGTAAGGGATAGAAAGGAACAGCAGAGTAGAGTCCTGCCTAGCCAACCACCAGTGACCGGCTAAAGGATACCAGGAAATCCAGTCAGCATTCCAAAGAATCACTTTACATGTCTTTAAATGAAATACATAGCAGCAAGATAACCCATTGCTTTGTTATAATAGGAGGCACTCCATTAATATAGCTAGAGTGAACTGAATTCAGCAAAATTTTCCCTGACTTCAAAGAGTTTGCCAGTGGCACTAGACGGCTGCTGCCCACGTGGTGGGGTCAGTAAATGAATTGGGGGAGAGAGCAGTCTAGTGCAGGCAATAACCCATTAGTGGTCATGAAATTAATGTAGGCATTGTGGTCAGTGTTGTTTAATGGAAGGGAGTGGAAATTTCAAAGTACGTTACAATCAACAAGGATAAATCATGTTTTGTGAAACTTCTGTTTCAGTTGTGTGTGGACACATGTATCTAAGTGCAACGGGGAGACTGTGGTGAGAGGTAAATCAGGGTTTACAGGTCATCCAGAAACCCTGATTCTGTTTATTCATCTGGCTTCTTCATTTGACGTTATACCAGCTGCCCCCATAGTAGGTGCTCAATAACTGTTAAGCATAACAGCAAGTAGTTGCTGAAGTCTGCACAGCTCTGTGAGTTGGTTATTCTGACTCTGGTTTTATGGAAGATTAAGATTAAATCACGCACCTCATTAAATGACTTGCTCAAGATCACACGGTTGGTAAGTTTGCACCAGTACTTGAAACCAGTCGGAACAAAGTTCACAAACCCAAAGGTGGGAGGATACCACGTGCCCTTTGGCAGTGTAAAGTTGAAACAGCAAAAATTAAAATTGAAAATTTTAGTCACCAAACATTTGAGTTAATTAAAATTCAATCTATGATGCTCTAAATCAAATAAGAAAGTGCCAGGCTACGTATGGACTTCATCCCAACTGCTGAAGGAGCTTTACAAAAGTAGATTTTCAAGCTTCAATCCTAAAGAATTGATTGAAGAAGTATAATTAACAAGCCCCCAAGGCTTATGTTTAGACAGACTTGGAAACCATGGACTTGGTTATATTCCTAGTTTGAAGATCTCCTAGAACTTTTAACTGAAGCGTTGGACACCATCCATCCAGTCCTTGGGTGGCAGGGTTTCACATGTGTGCCATTTGCAAATGATAAATAATGGCTTCTCAGAAGATCAGTCGAGATAGATTCCAAACAGCGCCCAAACTTGATCAGATAGAGCCCGAAGATTAATTAATGATGTCTGTTACGGATGAGGAGGAAGGAAAAGAACAATGCTCTGACCCAACTCCTTCATTCTCCAGCTCTGTATGCTCACATTTTAGTGACACAGGATGACAATCACTTCTCATCTGGTGCTTTATTTATAACAATTTTTGTTATCCATAATAAAGCTGATCATAGATGCTAGTTTCTAGAGTGCTTCTAGTTGGTCTATGTATGGCAGAAAAAGCAAACATTTATTTCACTTGAAAGATTAAGGCAAATCTGCCTTAATTGCCCCTACTCACTAATACCTCAGCCACTTAAAAAGGCAGGTAAAATATTTTATTCTGTTATTAGCTATAAAATTTTAAATACTAAGATCCCTTAAGCATTAATTAAGGAAAGTCACATGTTAGAAAGGAAAAAAAAAAAAAACGAATACAGTTTCTAACTCAGGTTTAAGTACATACTGAAGAATATATGAATTCAAGACTTTCAGGATCTTTTCTTTAACATAAAATCTGACTTAGAGTATTAAAATACTGGGATGCTGAAGGAAGAGGGAAAAAAACATCACTAAGGGAGGGAAAATGGACAAGAGGATGCTAGGCGTACCCTTCACAACTAAATTTACAACAGCCTGTTCCGAAATATGTCCTCTCTCCGCTAGGCCACAGGCGACTTACTTCTTTTCCTCATCAGTAACGTTTACTTTTCAGAGCTGGTTTGAGAATTAACGGGGAAAAATCTCGTGTCCCAGAAAGGACTCAGCACATTGACTGGCATAGATGATTCCTCAGTAAGTGTTTATTAATCTACATGTTTGGATCACGAACTTCAAGTACACTGAAAAACCTATCCGTGAAATTCAAAATTGAGGACTGGCAAACCCAACGCCCTGTTTGAACTGCAACCCTCAGGGTCACTCAAGATCGAAAGTCAAAGGCAGGGGCAACATTCAGTGTATCGGTAACAGAGGAAGTCTAGGCTAGTCGCAGACTGAAAGACTTCTGAGATAAAAAGGACCTTGGAAACCAGGCATCAGTTGATCATGGTCGTTTCCAAACAAGGAAACTCCAAACCACAGGAAGCTGGCCCTTCATTCAGCTTCTTTAAAGTAGAGTCTGGGTGGTACCTCAGGAAAACAGGTATTTCTGGCAATGGAAAGTTCCATGTGTAGATTAAACACAAGTCTTTATAGGGAACTAAACATTTTGACTGTCTCCAGCACGTCTGCGGAATATCTCCAATAGGTACTTTTGAACAACACCTATTCTGAGGTGATATGGGTAAATTGCAAAACATTAATTTACTATTAACATAATTACAGGGTTTTTTCTGCTCTCTAGAATTTGTTTAGTGCTTGGGGCCAAATCCCTTTCACTCTCACAATACCTCCTTTGTTTTAAAAGGAGATACTACCCTGTCAGACTGGTGAAGAGAAAGTGTCTTTTGAAATATCCTGTTATCACAGTTATAAGCCGCTTCTGATCAGAAGTAACAGCGCAATAAACAGACACAAGGTCTCTTTAAAATGCCCAGGGTCTGCGAAGAATTAAATGTCTTCCTTTGCCTTTCCTCAAAATACATTTTTAAATAGTCGCTCAGTCCTAAGCTTTCCCTAATAAGGTTCCAGTTAAATAAATTTGGGACTATTTTCCTTCTTTAAAAGAAAGCCACTTAATTTGGAAATGTCAGATAAAAATACACGTCCATTTTAAGTCTAGCACCTATTTTCAGTTATGTTTTCTCAGGCTATCTCTTTTCCTTTCTTTCATTCGCTTTTCTCCTACTCTTTGCTGCTCCCAACAGCTTCTGGGAGCTTCCTCACCCAAGAGGACAAGGCTCATCAGATCACAAACAATTTCATCTGTTTTCCTGGCTGTAGCCATTATATGAACAAAACTGGCCCCCATCGCCTGATACAGCCCTTCTGAGTCACCCCAGCTCCCCAAATCCCCGCCGAGGCCACGTGACTGAAATGAAACCAACTTGCCCTTAACTTTGGAAAATTAGCTACTCTCCTCCTTGCTGTGCCATGTCAAAATTAAAGAGTAAACAGAGGTCCCCCCAATCCCCCTGATTGCATTAATCATTCAAATGACGTATTAGCATTCTTCAGACTCTTCTGTTGTGCTTCCAAATTAACACCTCCAGGTTCAAGGGAATAGAAATTAACTGAATTATCTGGCAGCCCCAGATGTCCTAGCATGCTCTTCCTTCTCGCTGATTTAATATGCCTGAAGAACAGTTATGAGGCAGAAACACTGCTAATGGTCAAGAAATAATTTATGACATGTATAACCGAGAGCCTTAGTTAGCCCTCCTCCACATTCCAAAGTAGCTGGGACTCCGGGTGAGCCCTGACTGCCACTGCCATCATCAGGCATGGCACCCAATCCTCTTTCTCTCCATCAGGAACCTGGGGAGAATGCTAGGGCAGGTGGCCTTGCCAGAAAGCCAGGATGCAAACTCCCCAGGACGGGCGGGGTAGGATCCAGCAGAGATCGCCCAGGCACAGAGATAGTGCAAGAAATCTGTCCCCAGAGCAGGACGAGCAGGAAAGGGTGTGAGAGCAGAGGCCTCAGATCAGAAAGGGGCCTCTCTGGCCACTGGCAGCCTTCTTGTCCAGGCATGAAAAGGATCAACGATTCCTCAGAGCTGTGGAAGGGCTTTTTAGAAGGTTGATGTAATCCTTCACAACAGAAGCCTATTTCCCTTGAGGGTTAATCCTGTCATTTGGGAGTGTCTCCAGGGCATTAAGGCATAATTGCTTGCATAACTCCAAGAGGCAAACAGGAAGCTGAAGCTGACGTTCATACACATTCACTAGCTCCAGAGAGCAGGCAGGTCCTGTCCTTGGCATGGCAGCCCCTTCCACATCCAAGCGCCATCCCCCTTAACCCTTCTGAGGGGCAGCCCCAAGGGGAAGCAGAAGCCTGAGGGGTTCACCCTGGAACCTCAGCCCTCTCCCAGCTCCCAGCTGCCTGGCACTCTGTCGCCAGGGAGTGAGAGAATGGGGCTAAGGAGAGGGGTCACCACAGGATGTCACCTGAACACAGGGGCTTCATAACAACAAGCAGGAATCCAAATGCGTTCTCCATGCTTTGGTGGGAACCGAAACATCAGATGTTTATTAAATGACATAGTGGTGGCGACTACTTTGCACAGTGAGCCCAGAAGTGTATGCTGTCACTTTAAAAAAAATTGAGCCTATGCCAGGCTAGTCATGGTAATGCTCCCATGGCATGATTAGATTCATGCCCAGGGTTGTATTTGCATATGATATTCAGGGCATGATTTTTTTATTGTTCTTAATCAGAGCCGAATGTCAACAAAATAAATGAAGTTGCGAGTTGAAGTGAAATTTTTATCACATCAGGGATGTGCTTTTTCTCCCATTTATCACAGCCCATATTGAGAGAGTGAAATTTTTTGAAAATGTGGTAATCAATGGAAGAGCTCCATATGGCAGGGATCAAAGGTGTTACATAGTGTGTGGTTCTGCTTTATTGCCAGCCAGTACTGTTAATTGGACAACAAGATCAGAGGCAATATTAAAATCCAATTAAATTGATATGAACAGATTGCCAAGTGATGTACACTAATGTATAATTGAGTATCAAGCAAATGCAAGTCCCCGTCTTCTGCTTCTACCTCCTGAATAAATGATGGCGCCATAGAGGACAGAAACAAGTTTGCACATTAGCTCCACAGCTCTGGGCTCTCATTTGTTACTTTCGGAGTTGATGACTTTTGGTTTTCCTCCTCCTCTGCCTTAAAGAGACAGACCCTTCTCCTGCCCTCCCAGGCCCCACCCCTTGCCCCCAACCTGGGATGGATTTTCAGTCCTGAAATCATATTCCCCTTCCGAGACTTGGAAGCGAAATCCATGTTTCCTATGCTTCATTACATGTCTATTATATAGCAGGTCCTAAAGAGCAGCACATTGATAATACATTGTGCTAGTTGTAAATGATCTGTCCATCCGGAGCGGAACGCTAACACATTTCCAAGGCTGTTGCCCAGATATGAAGTAGAGCAGAATGTGTCTCAACCCAAAAGAAAGCCAGAGCGCAAAGCCCAGAGTGGGCACTGCTGGAATACGTCTTCACACAGTGACTGGCCGGGCAGCAGCAGGGTCCGGCTGTCAGTGACAGTGATGTGGATCCCAGCAGAGGATCCCAAGGCTGAGCTGGTGGGCCGGCCGCTGGGACTGCCAGCAGGAGCTGGAGTGGGCTTCCGTTCATTCCTCTCCAGGCAGGGCCAGGAAGGGATGGAATGGAGAAGAAGGCAGTCCCTCCCACTCAATTAGTGCAATTAGCTCACAGGCCATACTAGGGCCAGACCTGGCTGAATAGGATCCCCCTGCCCCACAGTTTGTTATCTGAGCTGAGCTCACACAAATTAATGAGGAGCCGGAATGAGGAAAGCCAAGGGCTGCTGCTGGCAAACACTCTGGGGGCCTTGTCCCTTCCTCCAGGAAGAACAACCCCAGATTACCCCCAACAATAAAACCTGTTAACTTATACAACTTTGCTTAAGAAACAAGCCTGATGGGACATTGGCAGACTTCCCCCGCTGCCAAGCAAGAACTATTGCGGGCAGCCGCGAGCTTCTCAGGATTTAAGCCCGTGATGGAATGGTAAACGAAAGAGCAGACTGTTTATTCCAGCAGCCAGATTGTCTCTGGCCATAAAGTTCTGTGTTTGGAAAGTTTTGTTGTGTTTTTTTTTCCCCCTCTTCAGTATATTACTAAAAAAAGGAAGAAGAGAAAAGAAGAAAAGGAGCAATGGATAGAAATATGGAGGTGTTGAGCAAATATCATTTATTCACACTGTCCAAAGATAAGTACTGATCTTCCCTCAGGGCTTGTGACACTCCAGAATCTCTCTGGGAAGGGTGGGAAGGAGCTGGGGAAGAAGGAGAGAACCGAAGGCCGGGAGGCTGAATTTCAAGTACAATTTAAGGAACGTGGTGTTAACTAGTTTGGCAGTTTGGGTTGTAAAACTAGGCATATTCCCAAATTTGACCCAGTATTTATAGGTCTCTCCAAAGAGACACATACTTTCCAAAGATTAGACTTCGTTTGCTGGTCTTAAAAACACTGAGATAGTATCTATGCTCATAAACCAGTTTGAACTTTCATTTCCTGGCTTACGATGAGACAACAAGCAGTGGGTCTGGGGTTAGGAGCTACTTACTAAGCAACTGTTGAATCAAAATGATGCTTTGTTTTCTTTTCTCCTGATTTCATTCCAAACAGCCTCAACTTGCAATTTACCTTAAAAGCAGAGCAAAGAGAAACTCGGAATAAAATGAGACCTACAGGTCCCCAATGGGGTTGAGACATGTGATCCGCTGACACAAGGCACGGCAGATGGAGCTGACAAGGGGTGGTGTCCTGCTTGGTGGGGAAGAGAGGCTAAACCATCTCTGGCCAGGGGCAGAGTTGTGATTTTCCCCAAGGCCAGAGGCTCAGGGCTGAGTCCTCTTCACTCTCACTGTGCTAAAAGTTCCACCACGAGTAACAGAAACACAGACTCCTTGGCACTGGGAGTCCATGAGGCTCTTGGGACTAGGATAAGATAGTTTCTAGAAGCTATTTGACTTGAATGATTTCTTGGTGCCTACTTAACCAGATCATGACCACTAGGATTGCCCAAAAAAGCAGTTCAGAGAATTAGGGATTATATGGGGGGGGGGGGGGGGAAGCAAAGCCAAGCAAAAAGGTCCTGAAATGTATGATTAAAAAAAATAATAGAACTTAATGGTATTTTGGTCAAATAAATCAAGAATCTACAACAACAACAACAAAAAAAGATGTTTATCTCAAAAGATGATCAGCCTCACTTGTTAACAGTTTCCCAGTATCCCTGTGTCTATTCGGGCGCTCAGAATGTGGAAAATCAAAACATTGGAGATCAGGGGGTGCTGGTCCACCCACGTCCAGGTCGCTGCCAGCTCTGTGCTGTGCATGATAAAGCCTTTCCTCTCACTCATCACCACAACCTGCAGGCAGAATGTATCATGCTCACTTTTCAGAGGAAGCAACAGAATCATGGAGAAGTTAAGAAACTTCCTCATGAGAGAGAGACAAAATTGAACTTTAAACCTAGACCTGTCTGACTTTAATTTAGATTCCATTTCCCTACCTTTACACAGTCTAGCCTCCCAGAATACGCTGTAAGAAAAAAAAATTGTTCTAAATTTTTCTTAAATGACAAACTCCAACCCAATACCACATAAGAGACCAGATTTGAGACAGTTAATGTAAGAAAAGTCACTCTTGAAAAGATAAAGGAGAGCTAAGGTGGTTCTGAAGACAGTGAGTGCATGAGAAATATTCTAAGGGTATGGGTGACAGATCCTTTCTTGCATATTCTTGGCTCGGAACTGCTCACTAATTTGGAATCAGGAGGACCTTCCCTCCTACGCCCTTTCACTTACTCCAGAGTAGTGGCACCAGCAACCTACCTGCATATTGTAAGTTAAAACTTGAATCACTTTAAACTCTTCAGGAAAAAAATCCACCAAATCACCACTATTAACCATACAACCGTTCAGAGTTGTTCCATTTAGGCTGATTCTCTTCCTGCCAGACTACATGCTAGGATTTGAACCTAATAAGACCACATGTCTTGCCTTAGCCAAGGAAGAAGTTGGTCAGGGTCTCTTCTGAGTAGAAAATTAAAGAGCAGTAGAGTTCACTATACCCTCTCCCCATGATGGTCATGAGGCGCCTCCACCAGCTTACATCCCATAGTAACTGCATGAGCAGAGCCTCCCCTGGGATATATGGGAAAGCTTAGCATGAGTATAAAGTGACAAAGATATTATTTGTTACTGTACCTTAGTCCACCTGACAGATACAAACTACACCGAAGCTTATTTCTGGAAAAATAAAGTAGATCAGAAAGTAAAGAAACTGAATGAAGAAACATCCACTCATTTAAGAAGTATTTATTAAGTAAGCACCTATGTTTGTGACAGTTGGTCAGTGTGCTAGAGATACATTATACTTCTTGGTGCAGAAAATCCAAAAATGCATCGTCTACTAGAAAAAAAAAGCAGTGCTTTTTCAAGAAGCTCATCTGCAAATGGAAAAATATTTTCCTTTGACAAATATATTTAATTACCAAAGTCAGCTTATAGTCTTGGGGAAAAACTGTTCCCCAAAATTATCTATAAATCTACCTCTCAAGAAAACATGGTTAGACTTTCTTTCTCATTAATTTTCTATAATTATTAATTCTCTATAATTATTATTTGTAAAAGTATGGCTAATTATACTGACAAGAAGGAAAATTTAAGATGACTACTGTTTCTGTAGACTTCTACTACAGGTTAATATAAAAGACTGGGTTTTTAAAAAGTAGACCCAACCCCAATGCAGAGTTGACCTTGATTACCACAGCCAAATAAACAAACAAATTTGTGGTTTCCCCATTAATAAGGTTTATATAAACTTTCATTTTATTTGTGAAAAAACAATTGTTCGTTGTAATAATCTCACCCTACAACTTTATTCTTTCATCTCCTATGGGCTTACCTCTCAGTGCCAGTAAGGTTTTCCACATTTCCAGCAATAGTATTTCATTTAAAAAAGCCTAACACTATGTGAAAGTTTTTTTTTAAACTTTTCAGGAAGGTTGGCAAGAAAAAGGTTATGTGAAAAATGTCAAATTCCACAGGCCAACAACATTTTTACAAATCTTTTCAAGTTTTAAAATTGCTTATGAAATTGGAGGTTTTTGTAGATTAGACAGAAATTAGTGTATATAAAGATGTGAAATTTATATATAAATAATTTTTTTAAATATTAATATATATTTACATGTATATATGCACACACATAGAGTAGCTAAATCTAAGTTGAAGATGCATGTGGTATTGGAGGCAAGTCTAAATCACTACATAGTCTAGAACAAATTCAGACAGGAGTGAGCAGAGGCAGCCCATGTTGGGAAAAGACCCAATCAGCAACTCTCAACCTTTGTTCTTTGGTCAAATCCCTCATCTCTCTGTACTTGTGTCACCTACACAACCAGATCAAAGCAAATGATTTCATTTCCCCCTCTGGGGTTTCATATTCCCCCACTCATGGATGCAGAAATGGAGATGTAGATTTCCAGTTTGCAAATGCTACTGGGTAAATTAAAAGGCTGTATAGTTAATGTTCCAACTAAGTAGAAATATGTCAGCCAAAAAGCAAAAAGGAAAACTGTAGGCATGAAAAAATGTTTTATAAGAACATTGAGATTGCTGGAGATTGTTCAATGTTTTCCTCTTACAAAATCACTTAATGCTATTGTTAAATTATTTTTACATTTATAAATCAATAAAAATTAAATAAATATAACAGTCTACATGGAGAGTAGCATTTATAATCATCCTCAGAGAGTGTGAACAAGTGAACATAAAATCTTGCTTTAAACATATAAGCCTACAACATTAAAACATATAAGCCTACAACACAAATCCACAGGATGATCAATGCCAATGTTTCCAAGGCAAAATTCTCTTATACAACCCAATTTATTTGTCTAAAGATATCAAATAAACTAGTCTGCCAAACATTTTCATTTTTTACTAATTGTCTGCGTTGGCATCATGCTTTCCTTTACACGTCTAATGTCACCCCCACCTCAGGCACACATGCTTGTAGACACGAAAGTTGGCATTCTCAGGTTAACACTTATGTTAAAGGTCATAAGAATCATGTTAAGTGTAAGTGCCCAGGGAATTCAGGTCTCTCTCTATTACCTTATTCTCTCCCACTGTCCGAGTTTTGACAACATAATATGATTACATAATAACTCAGGCAGGAAGAAAATTAGACACCATCTAGGAACCCCAGGTGAGGCCCCCATGGAGTTATCTGAGTTACTTAGCCTGATGCCTATGAAGTCAGGCAGGAAACAAACTCTTGAGCATTTTGGAGCTCTGAGAATTCCCATTCCTTTCTCTCCTCCACTCCCACCCAAACAAAAGCAATCTTTTTCATGGGACAAATTCTGCCACTTAGGAAACAGTATTTTCCAAATCACACAATGATGTTAAAGAACTGCTACATTTATCAATATCACTTATAATCAGGGAAATGCAAACCAAAACCACAGTGAGATACCACCTCACACCAGTAAGAATGACCCATATCAAAAAAAATGGGCAACAACAAGTGTTGACGGGGATGTGGAGAAAAATGAACACTTTTACACTGCTGGTAGGAATGCAAACTGGTACAACCATTATAGAAAGGTTTGTGGAGGATGTTCAAACTACTGAAAATGGAATTACCATTAGATCCAGCAACCCCATTTTTGGGAATCTACCCAAAGGATGCAAAAAGTTCAAAAAGACTAGTGCTCAGATGTTTACTGCAGCACTATTTCCAATAGCCAGGATATGGAAACAACCCAAATACCCCAAGACAGATGAATGGATAAGACAGTTGTGGTATATGTAAACAATGGAATACTATTCTGCAATCAAAAAGACAAATTTGATGCATTTTTAATAACATGGATGGACCTAGAGGCACATTAGCAGAAATAAATCAGAAAGTTAAAGAGAAATACTGGATGATCTCACCTATATGCAGGATATAGGGAAAACAAACAAACAAAAGGACAAGTAAAATTTAAAACTGTTAGCAGTACTGAAACATAGACCAATAGAGGGTCTACATAGACCAAGAGGAGGGATGAGGAGGATGAGCACAAATTGGGAGAGGGATGAGCACAAAAGACTAAGATGATGGTTCAAGGATGACAAGGTGGTGGGAGAACCTTAGACTAGACAACAATATAAAAAATACATACAATTTTTAAAAATTAAATTTAAAAATAAATTTTAAAAAAATTACTGCATTCAACAAAATTCTTGGTGTAAAGAAACAAAAGTCTTCTAGCACCTTTTCAGAAGTATTTAAAACACTCTCTTCTCAAAATAACCCTATCTTTTTGACCCCTGACTATTAGAACCTTGTTTTCGAATGTTTTAAACTAGTAACACCAAACTCCTTAAAGAGAGGTCAAAATTTTAAAGCAGCTTTCTTTCTGAATATTGGAAGCATTTCCTCATGAATTCTACATCCCACAAACTTAAAAGCTCACCAGAAAAGCAGGTTCACCAAGTGGCTGTAAAGCCCTCACCTATGAGATCTCAAAGCTGGTTGCAGCCACTTTTCTAACATTCACAAAGAAAGAAAATGCAACTGACAGCACCACCCCACCCTGCACATCAAGACTTCCTTGTTGATAGGCCTCCTCCTAGCTCAACAAGACAAAGCTGCACCAAGCAGGAAGCCCTCAGGAGCCCTGCGTCACAAGCAAAGGTGGCAGGCAACAGCTTCAGCAGCCTTGTCCATCTTCATAAGCTTGGCTCTTTCATCTCATTATTTTACACAAGGTTCCTTTTTTCTTCTCTAGCAGTAATCTCATTTTTATAATAAATAATAATTTGTTTTAAGAAGTCTCTGTTCTTATCAAGTTATGACCATGCATTGTCCATGTAAATTGGGAGGCCCTTAAAGAAGACAGGGGATGATGCAGGGAGGCAGTGTAGAACAAGACTTGCCCAAGAATCCCAGAGACCATGCACTGTGTTTCTCAACAAGTCATAGCAGGTATGTACCAAGATTTTGGAATCAAGACACCTGAATTGTAATCGCAACTCCACCACTTACCCCAGCAGCCATCTTGGGTAATGGAATTCATCTTTCTATGTTTTCACTTCCTCATCTATGTAACAAGGATAACAATAGTGCCTTCTTACAACAGTAGCTGATAAAGGCAACCTACTATGTATTTGCTATTACTTGTCTCCAGTTATTACTTGTCACTGTGTGTTTTTGGATAAGTAATCACTTTGCCTTCTTGAAAATGAAATTAATAATATCTTTATCCATTCAACTTACCTCATAGGACTACTGCAAAAGCAAATGACAATGCAACTGACGTGAAAAGTTCTTTGGGATGGAAAAATACCTCACACTTACATTACTTCAATCATATATTACTTCAATAATATATTAATATTATTACTCCATCGATTAAAATTGAGTCCTTCACAGTAAAAGCATTAAGAAGAAAACCAACCCTGGGTTTCTA
Source organism: Uropsilus gracilis (assembly GCA_004024945.1). Classification (NCBI taxonomy): domain Eukaryota; kingdom Metazoa; phylum Chordata; class Mammalia; order Eulipotyphla; family Talpidae; genus Uropsilus; species Uropsilus gracilis. The sequence continues at coordinate 7,891 of PVHY01019957.1, read as the reverse complement.
ACAGTGTAATCTCCATAAAAGTAGGAAGTCCCAGGTCTCTGGTCCCACCAGTGAAAGATGAAGCTGAGCAGGAGAGGAGAAAGGTAGAGAAGACCTTGGAAAGAACCCTTGGACACATAGAGAAAAGCCTTGGAGAGAGACCTGGAGGGGGCACATGGTGCAGAGCATGTGAAGAAGTCCAGGTCGTTTCTCAGTCTTGCACTTGCACCAGGGTCATGGAAGACAGGACTTGGAGTTGAGACCTACAGAGATACTTGGAAGAGACGTGGGTGAGAGATCAATGGGGAGGTTCACAAAAGTCTAACTTGACTTAACTCTGATTTTGCTCCTTTCATCCCAGATTTGCCTGGCTCCTTCTGCCCCTTTCTTAGGGTTTCCTGCCAGAAGGTGCCTTACACTTGTGGCAACCTTTAGGGCCTCTGTGACTACTTTGGGACAACCCTGTTTAACTGGGCATTGACTTAGCCAGGAACAGGTAATTTGGGGTGTGAATTGGGAAACTATATCATTTCTCTTCTACCCTTTCTATGCACACTCATCTATCAAAGGTCTTACACACTAAGAATATGCATTGTCTTTATGTGACCTATGGCTGAGCCTCTTTGTAGTATGCAGATTTGGGGATCCCAGGGTACCGTTCAGCTCTGCACTCTACTGTTTTGACAAGAAATTCCATCATGGGACAAGTTAGGGGAAGACTGGTACGGGAATATGTCATTCCCGCTTTTACTTCTAACAGTGTATTTCTGGAATAAATCTGAGGGATGTGATGATAAATCTGCATCGCTGAGTGAGGTAGCAAGTCATTTGTGTTCACTCTGAGCTCTCTGAGTATATTTGTGTTTAATATACTTTCTGATCAACTCTCACTACAAGAGTACTCTGGAGTCAGAAACATTTTGGGCACTGCAAGCAATTACTAAGCAGTATGATTTCTGACCCTCATAACTGTCCAGGCGGGGATTGACAAATGCTGCTATCGGAATTGCTGATTCCAACAGTCAGCCAGGCCAGATGATGATCGGAAGCCTGGACCTCACAAAGGCAAGCTACCAGCTCTGCCTGTTAGTTGGACTGAACTTTCAGATTGAAATAACCAGTAGTGTGGATGTCGGGTGAACACAGTTGGTAACAACCAAATGCCAAATGAGTCAACTCCATCTCAATCCTAGTCAGTGGCTGAATGCATCCTTCACCTTTTTTAAAATTATTATTATTTTGTCATCCCAAAACCTTGCTAACACACACCTGTGACAGTGTGAATCTGCCTTCTTGGCACTGCCCCTCTCACTGTCTTCCCTGTGTCCTGGACCATGAGTCTCATCGCAGTTACCTCTGAGCTCCCACTACCAGCGGGACCATGTGGTGTCTAGTCAATGGCATGAATTTCCTCTCACTCTGAGAAAATCATTCCTCTTTTTTTGGCATGCAAAGGCAACTTTACTATTATGTATTATGGAGATTATAATGATAACTGACACTGAGTTTACACTGAGACAGGCATTGACCTCAGTACTTTCCACGAATTAGCTCACTTAATTCCAGAACAAGTCTATGAGGTGAGAACTGGTATACTACCTTCTACAGATGGACAGAATACCCCACAGAGGTGGCATCTACTGTGCGGAGAGCCATACAGCATTCTCGTGGGACACAGAGATACAGTTAGAGGCAGACAGGAGCAGCAGATGTCGGGTTCACCAAGTCCAGATATCAGTGAAGTCCATGACACAACAGCACAACCACACAGGAACACGTGTCTTCCAAGCATACAAGTCAAAGATACTCATTTTACACTGACCTCCTGAGGGGTGTGACCCACGTAGCTCGTCTCAGCTCTTTTCAAGGAATACTAGAAAGGCTCAAGTTTAAGGTCCTATGAGTGCTACAGCGTGGGCTTTTTAGGCGGCTCCCAAGGAGCCACTTTTCACACATGTGTAACTAAGTGTAACAATATGAAGATGCCTCCTCGCTGCATGCAAACTTCCAGGACTATAATTACACCTTTTATGTGGGGTGCCGTATCTTTTATCTATTAAAATGTAGTCAGTAGATGGTCGAGAAGTTATTGTGCCTTCCACTGGCAGCACAGTGGTGGAAACAGCACTGACAGACCCTGCCGGGTAGAGATTTTTCCAGTCTAGTGGAGAAGACAGACGTCGAGTGAATAATTGTAAGTAACTAAGGGCACAATGACAAGAAAACAAAGTGCTCTGAAGAAAATGCAGGGTGCTTTTGAGAAAATGGAGGGAAAGAGAGAAGTAGCTAATTTCCTTTAAACCCCCGGCATCCTTCTTGGAATCTGAACTGAATGCTTTGAAAATGGCCCCAAATCCTGAAATCACTTAATAAATATTTCTGAATTAATATCCTAGACAAGGGAAATGAGGTAATGCTTGCAAACCAGAGAAACACGTGGCAGTTTCTTTATGCTCCCAATGTTGGGAGAAAGTTGAAATGAGCTTGAGCAGAGAACAAGAAATACAGGGCACACTTTGCTGTGGTTACAGCACTAGCCACACTGGCCGGGTTGTTCGCGGCCTCACTTTCATGAGGCTTAATACAATCAGGAAGGGCTTAGCCGCCCAGCCAGGATAAATACCCCACTAGGAGCCTGATCAAGGAGAGAACCAAAACCCAACCAGCCTGGGTTCCCTTGCAGTGCCCAGACACACATGTGGGCGGCTCTACCAGCCAAAAATGCTAGCCCCCTCTGGGGGCTCCCCACCCCCCACCACCACCACCAATCAACACATTCTTGAAGTAGCCTCAGGCTGCTGAAGCTCACAATCAGACCCGGATTGGATTGCAAACATCTCTATAATGCCAGTGCTGGCTAACATGATTAGGCACAGAGCATTAGCCAAATAAAAGGCATGGGGGACAAGGAGCCAGAAAAATAGGGAGATGGAGAGAAGAAAAGGAGCATGCATTCTGCACAAGGAGGAAAAGGATGTGGAGAAAGAGCCGTGACTTTCCTGAAGAGAGGAAATCACCAGTCAACGGAACACCTGAATCCTAATTACTTGCTGCTTCACCAAATGGCCCGGCAAGCGGTTAACCCACACAAGCCCCTATGTGCTGCTGTGAACAGACAGGTATGAACCCCACCCCACTCCCACCACCAGCTACCCCCACTGCCTTCATCTACTGGAAGGTGCACACAGCAAATGCCATTGTAGCCCAATGCTTAAATCTCCACCAAGATTTTATACACTGTCATAACAGCTTTCTTTGGAGGAGGAAATGGATGGCTAAATGAAAATAAATAAAATGCACCTATCCAACTGTGGCAATAACTCTATGCATCCCCTGGCTCAGTCATGGTGCCCAACTGTTTGGTCAGATGCTAACCTCGATGTTGCCATGAAGGTGATTTTGAGATGTGACGAACACTTATGGTCAGTTGGCTTTAAGTAAAGCAGGGCCCCCTTCATCATACCAGTAGGTCCAATTAGTTGAAGGTCTGCAAAGTGAAGGGTAAGGTTTCAAAAAAATTAGGAATTCTGCCTCAAGGACACACGCAACCGTGTGTCTAGAACATGGACCTGCCACCACCCCCATGCTCCTGGGAGGAAGCACGTCCCTTAAAATGTCTCTACAGATAGATACGGACACAGGACCTCTCTTCTGTGGAGAGGATGAATGATCTGTAAGAGGACATATAGAACTATCCTATTGGTTCTACTTGTCTGGAGAGTCATGTCAAATACACCCATTATATACATCCTTTGGTGGTAAGGCCAGCCCGAGTTTCAAGAATATTCATAAAATAAGTAGGCACCATTGTGCACTTCTTAGAAATAAGGAGGGAAGATGACAATAATTACTTTCATGATTGCCAGCACACTGAGGATTGCCAAGAAGAAACAGGGGGTGCCATGGAACAGAGAGCAGGGAGGTCCCGGGAACCTGGGAGGGTCCCAGTGCTCAGCCCACCAGAGTGAGTACAAGGGGACATGACGAGCCAGAGGCAAGAGGGCTGGAGAGGCAGTGGAGAAAGGAGGAACTCTGTGCGAGTACAAGTAAGAGAAAGGTCAGGTAAAGGACGCTGAATGTGCTACCCACAAGCTCACCCCCCACTCATAGCCATGATCAACTCTCCCTGCCCACGGCTGAAGCCCAGTGCCCTGTGTGAGCCTTCTCAGTTCTTCCTGGGGGGCTGTATGCCCCAGAGTGGAGCATTTCACTCTGAGGTTTCCCATCCTGAGAGGAAAGTCAAGCGCTTGTGAGCCCACACCCCCCTCGCAGAATCCCAAAAGGGTTAATTCCCAACCCCCCCCACCAGCCCCCCCCCTTACTCACACACTGTAAGTAGTGGCAATTTTTCCTAATCATTTCCATTTCTATTCCTCTTTAATTCTCCCATTCCCCTCTTTGTTTTCATGACCTGTGGGAACCTGAACTCCAGCTGGAGGTAGAGTCTGCCTTTATACTTAAAGCAGATATTTAAGCAATTATCCTGTCATTGGGCCTTGCCTTGCCTCCTCCATATGGGTTGCTCCCAAGCAAGGCATTCGGTTTCTCCTTTGTTCCCAGTGCACTGAGTAAAATTGTTCCAGAAAGCCCTTGCCCTTGAGCAACAGGGCTGGGAAGATGGGGGCAAACTTAGCTGGGGACCCTCAGTTTTGAAAAGGAGGCAGGGAATGGTGGTTCAGGCAGCTTTCAGCCTCTGGGGCTCTACTCACCCCACCTCCCTGACTGGACATGCTGGTACCTCAGGCAGCAGAGCCAACAAGAAGACTCAGTGTGTTCCCCGAAGCTCAGGTGGTGGGAAAGGCAGGGGTGGATGATGCTGTGAAATGCTCCTGCTGGCCCTGCAGTGGGGGGGTCAGTGACCAGGCAGCCCAAAGAGGTGCAGTAGAGTCCCGCTGGGTTTGCTGTGACATGAGGTGGCACTGCAGAGGGCATGAGGTTGCCACAGACAACCTCTGGCATTAGCTTCCTGCAGTCGCCCTAACAAATTACCAGAAATGGGGTGGCTTCTTAAAGCAACAGAAATTTCTTCTCTCACGTTCCAGAGGCCAGCAGCCCAAAACCAGTATCAGCAGACCAATAGTCCCCTCAGATGAACCAGGAGAGAGTCCACACATGGCTTCTTTCAGTTTCCAGTAACAGGGGGCATCCTGTGGCTTGTGCACATCGCTCCAGTCTCTGCTTCTGCATCTCTGGCCTTCTCTGCAAGTGTAGCACGTCTTTCCCTGCTGCTCTCTTGTACTAGTACTCATGATGCCGGTTAGACTCCATGTGAAAAATTCCAGAATAATCTAGTTTCAAGAGCCTTCACTGAAACACATCTGAAAAGATTTTGCTATATAAGGTAATGTGCATGGGTCCCAGGGATTAGAACCTGCCATCCCTTGGAGACTATTTTTCAGCCCACCATTCTTCTCTATAGCAATTTCAAGTCTGCCCTCTGTTAGGGTGAGAGATGGGGCTAAGAGAGAAAGCAGAATGGGCTTTCTCCCATCTCAATTCTGGGTGTTGAAGGGAACCCAGGGTCTCAACAGGCAAGCAGTGGATAGGCTCCTTCACAGTCACAGAGGCCAAAGGGAAGAGAATGGGGGTGGCCAGGTTTAAGCACTCCCTTGTCAAAAACAATGGGTAAAATCGGGTCATGAAAGGAGGTCTATGCTAAATATTATATCCACCATTTACTAACAATGAAGTTTTGAACAAGTTTGCCTACTACGTCTAAGCCTCAGTTCCCGAATCTGTAAAATGTACACAATAATCCCCACTTCAGCAAGGATGATAACTATGTAGTCACTGTGGCCCAGATATTATATCCAACACTTAGCAATTATTGTCTACTTCAATCCCTACAGGGGTGCATAAGGTAAGTATTCATAGCCCCATTTTACAGGTGAGTGGATGGAGGTTCAGAAAAGGTAGAAGAGCAGCATGTGCCCCACGTCACAAAGTTTAAAGTAACACAAAGAGCCTTGCTTGTGTGGTCAAGCCTGATTCCAAATCACAAGGCAATCAGCACAGAGCAGTCAGGCCTGGTTTTCAAACCTGGCTGCACATAGCAGCACCTGCAAAGCACACACCACATAGATGCCCATGATGGCCCACACCAAACTTATATAATCTCTGGGGAGGGAGTGTTCAAAGCCCCCCCAGGTGATCAGTTTGTAGCCAGGGCCAAGAATAGCAAGTGTGTAAGCTGCTCAGGATAGCTAGTTCATGAAGTGACTTTCAGGAGAATGCTGAGTGCCGGGCCAGACAGAAGCAGAACAAGCATGGAGACACAAGTAGCAAGTCAGAAACCTGGCCATCCTCCCCCTCTTCTCCAGCAGCCTACCCATTTCATCACACATCTACCAATGACCATGGGTTCTGCATCACTGTAAGTGACCATCCCTCACCTTTATATGTCAATTTGCGCTTCTGCAAAAGATTTCTCCATCCACCACTTCATCTGAGACCCATCTTGTGAGGTTGCCCTATTCTGCAGGTAAGACAGGAAGACTAAACTGAGGGCCAACAGTTTTGGAAGTTAACCCAGCAATCAGGCTAATAAAATAGCGGGTCTACCTCCAAATCCATTGCTCTACCCACCTCCTTCACTTCTGGTCTATTCTCCTCTCCTCTGTACACACCCAGAGATGCAATTAGAGAGAAGTTAACTAGTCAGTACCCCCATCAGAGCTCACACACACCCCCTATACTTCACATGGATTAACTCACTGAATCCTCAATAATCCTATGAGACAGGTATTATTCATTATCTACATTGTATAAACAAGAAAACCAAGGCAAAAAGAAATTTAACAATTCATCTCAGATTTAATAGCTAATACATGGAAGAGCCAGAATTTGAGCTAGGAAATCTGACCCCAGAGTTTGCTCTTAACCCTAAGGAGCTAACACAGTACTGCAAGAACTTTTTTTTTTTTCTCAGAACTGGAATTCCACGGAAGTATATTAAAACCAATGCTGTTTTAAACACTCTTCAACATTAAAAAAAATAAAAGGCAAAATGTAACTAAATTAGCCCTTTTGAATGAAAGTGATGGTACTCTGAAATTCCTAATAGAAACTTTCCACCAGATGTCATGTGGTCATCATTATATACACGTGTTTGGGGCGTGGATGTGTGTGCATGTGCATGCTTGTGTGTGCGCACACACACACGTGCAAGCTCAAAAGTGTACCCTGTAGAGGAAAATGAGTGGCAGAGTCTCCAGATGGTTCACCAGAAATCTTACATCAGGGTTCTCCAGTGCCCTTGTTCCATCAAAGGGACTTTGAGCTTGGAATTTCAGTAAATTAACAACATCCCTGTTCTTTATTTATCTCCCTCCTGACTGTGATAAATAGCCCTGGGGAAGCCTTCCTATTTCTGGGTTGAGAGGAAAATGAAACATCTCTGCCTACATTTCACACCAACAGTGATAGTAGGGCGTTTATTGCAAGTTAGCTGTATTCTAGGATTAGAGTACATGTTTTCAATCTCCTAAAAGTAACAAACGTGTTCATCGCCATCATTCCAAAGCTTTATGAGTTACTTTAAGCAGGTGGGGCAGGATTATGGTAGCACACAGAAAGAAAGCGTTCCTTATAAAATCTGAGTCTGACCCACATGCCTGATATATGGAGTCTGCAGATCAAGGACACTGCTAACACCAGTTGAAAGATGGATTTGGGGAGCTCTTCCAGTTGAATCCTTTTATCATGTGAATGTAAAACTGAGGTCCAGAGAGGGAAATGATTTGCCCAGGTTGCTGAGTAGCAACAAAATAGCAGTATCTTCTTCTACTGACAGACTAGGAAACTTGGACAAAACATCATGCAGAGAAGACAAAAAAAAAGAAGAAAAGGAAGAGAAGAGAAGAGAAGAGAAGAGAAGAGAAGAGAAGAGAAGAGAAGAGAAGAGAAGAGAAGA
>PVHY01019956.1:0-26435 GCA_004024945.1 Uropsilus gracilis | reverse complement strand
ACTTGCGTGCAGCCGGGTGAAGAATCGCCTCCAGCAGCGGCCGCAGCTCCCCAGACCTCAAAGAGCGCGACTTCTTGCTTGACGCCCGCAAAGGAAATAAAAGAACAAAATTAATGATAATTGCGCAGATCTGAACTTCTGTTCGGGCCAAGAAACACATTTATTTAAACGATGTGTCCCCGGTGGGCTATTTGCAGGGGTCCGGCTCCTTTGGCGGCGTGCGTGCCTTCTGGAGCTGCAGCTATGCGAAAGCGGGGCGCAGCTCGAGGGTTTATTTTTACTGCATCCTGAACTTCCTCTCACCGTTTATCGGTAGGTGTGACCACCTCCCGCCTATCTCCACCTATTTGTCAGGCGCGCCGGACGCCCGCGGCGGTGATTTAGAGGTTGGCCAGTTCAGTCAAACAAAAGGGACCGAGTTTTTGCGGTGCACCAGCAAGAAGCGTTCGCGGGCAAACGCGGTGGCCGTGTCGGCCGCTTGTCGAAGGTCCGAGTCCACTCCGAAACGCATTAAAAAAAAAAAAATCTGAATAAAACGGTATCTTTTCAAAACCCTAAGCTCAAGGGTACTTGAAATAAAGAAACCTTGCTGGTTTTAGATACTAGGGTTGGCATTTAGTTCTAGGAGTGTGAAAAGTAATGCACCGTCTCGCTGTTATGCAGGGTTGTGTAAATCTCTAACTTTATTGCTCTCTTCGCCATAGAAGTTCCTTGGGACAGTAATAAATAAGGAAGTAAAAATCAAATTCAGTCCAGGCTTTTCTCCACAAACAATGGGAAGGTTTTCCTTGACTTAGTTAAGGAACTTAAGTGAAGTATATGGGACATTGTTTCTGCAGACATTTCCTTGGTACTGTGTTTTTCTTTACCAAAGGGAAAGAATTGATCTTCCCAGATGTAGAGGGTTTTTAAATGTTGTTTATGTTGTATATATCCTGAGCAAAGCGGGGGAAAAATCATGTGGAACCGCAACCAGAGTGAGCTGTCGTGGTGGTAATAAGATCAAACTATAAAGGCATGATGGCTGCTAATAACTTTGCCAGAACCACACCTTTTAATATTATTTTTGTTAAAATTTAGAGGAATTCCATTACATCACAACTGCATAGAATTCTGTTTCAGCGGCAGCAACCTTTGCTGCTCCCCGTGGATCAGGTTTCTCTCATTATCCAGCTGTTCTTTGATAGCATTAATATTTTAAGGAGTGATTTGTTGGCACTTACCTCCCATTAATTACATTCTCCGTGCCACAGAGGGATTCTTTTCCTTAGGACACCACGTATAATTAATTCCCTCATTCAGAGCCCCTATCTGTTTGAGTTATTGAGAGCGCATTTTTCTCAAAGTACTTACTGATGGAAAATAACCAACCCTCCAAATTGCATGACACCCCGTAGAGCTGATGTGTATGAACATTGAAACAACTGTGCACTGGGCTTTCACCAAGGTCCTGATCCAAAGTGTTGGGGGGTGGTGGTGAGGGTGTTGTTTTGTTTTTTGCAGGGGTGGGGGAGGAGGCGATGGGTTTTGACTCCCTAGTCTAGAAGTCTCAGACTTACATTGACAAATTTCAGCTGCAAAAATGATGTCCTCGGAGTGCTCTTGCCAACACTAAAAGAATATAGACTTCTTTTTAGGTTTATAAACACTGAAGTTTTTGTTATTCTGTTACTATTTTAATAGTAAAGGAAGATTGAAACGTTTTCATAAACTCTTTGAAGACTCTAGTGGGAAAGACGTGGAGATGGAAAATAAAATGTCCATAATCTGAAGTGTTAGGTGGAGGCTTTCAAAATTCTATATTTTTTCTTATCTCAAGAACACCAACTTCATATTTTGGTGAAGAACGCAGTCAAAAGAGACCATTTCCTCGGCCGCCATCCTCTGGTGGCTCTGCCTCCAGGAAATTCTATAGGAAATGAGTTAAATGATATGATGTCTGGGATTTGCTGTAATAAATGCCAGAAAGAGGGGAAGGGGGGGGAGTGAGGAGAGAAAGGGGAGGAGGAAAGCAGATGAAGGAAATAAAGAAAAGGTAGAGATAAATGGAGAGGGGATTTGGGACAGATGAAAACTGGAACACAATTGACAACCTATTGATAATTGTAACTGGGTGAGTTACTTGTAAAATCAAAATGCAACTCTATTATACATGAATAAAAATTACATCGTATGAACATGTTTCATCAGTAAGTACCCATCGCAGTATGACACAGCACACAGCACTGTTACTTATTTTTAAAAAGTGTCCACTGCTCTTTGTCGTATATTGGAGGGGCACAATGGTGAAGGAATTGACAAAAGCAAATGCAGAAACAGGAAGGCAAGCAGGGCAGAAGGAAGGCACTAGAAAGTGCTGGGAACTAAAAGGTACTAAGGGAAAAAAAAAGAAAAGAAACAAAGGCCAATTGAGTGCAGAAGTGAAAGAGTAAAGAAAGAACTAGTGAAATGATTAACTTTGGTTATGAAAGTTTCCTCCCGCTCATTTTGTAGGGAACCCAGAAATAAAATAAATAAATAAATAAAAAATAAAAAAGTGTCTCAGCCCCTCTTCAAGCTCCTGGAGTCATTTGTGATCACTGCCTTTCCTTTGCCTGTGACTTCATGGAATTCTCTTTCTTGGACCATTTTCTATAAATCTCTTCCAGGACCCTGTCAATCTGAGCTACTTGAGAGTATTTTTCCCCCTCAAAGTTACTCTGGCGCACAGTCCCTATGAGGGAATAGCTAGGTGCCCAGAAGTAGCCCTCAGACCTTGCAACCCAGCCCAGATCCAACCCCCTTCGCTGTCCTGTGCTTCACAAACCCTCCCCCTCATGAAGAGGAGACCTACCACCCTTCGAACTGTGCTTAAGCCTCACTGTGCATTAACATGCAGACTTTGATTTCCAGGGTCTTGAGGTGGTGCCCATGAGAGGGCTGGGCTGAGAGTCTGCATTTCCTATCAGCTCCCAAGTGATGCTCAAGGCTGCTGGTGTGAGGTCTATTCTGTCCCCCTCTGGCCCCACTTCTGCTCATGTCCCCAACCACAGGGAAAGCAACGAACAGAGCCAGAGTCCTAGCCTTCTGAATCCACCTCTGGGCCCTGGGGTCCCAGTATAGGCCACTCAAGTAAGTCCAAGCTGGCTTCTAGAACATTCTGCTTCTAAGAGGTCCAAGGATGAATTGACTAAAATCTTGCCCACAGAGACTAGAGTATCCAAACTTATACTTGAGGGACCCTTCATTGCAAGGTGGCATCAGGACAGGAATGGGACAGAACCCCTCAGCTGGTGGCCTCTATGCCTATTCCTGCTCAAATGGAGAATCCAGGTATGTTCTTGTACATTTTAGTGGCTGGGAAATAGTGGTGACTAAATAGCAGAATGAATGTTTTCCCTTAGTCATTCCACAGCATGGCCCTCTCTCAAGCAAGTTTGTGAGAGGGTGCTTGTAATGGCATCTTTCCCACGAGCTTCACCTCTTTTTTCATTATTGTGTCCTGGGAAAGAGCAGACTGCCTGGCATATAGTAAGTGCTCAGTAAATGTTGAGTAAATAACTGACTGAAAACAACAAATAATTGAGAATTTGCAACAACTCAGGGACATCTGCCTCACTACTGCACAGCGTGGCAACAAGTGGGTATCTGGGAGTTGGTCCAGTGGAAAATGGTGAATTTCCATGACAGGGTGGGGGTGGGGTACTGTTGCTTCAACTCCTATGATTTAGTTGTAAATGTAGTTCATCCAGATCTGTCCAATGATCTCCTGGCAGAGGACAACCCATCCTCCATAGAGGCACTGGGGACACTTGTCCAAGAGACTATGGTTATTATACAGAAGAAAAAAAACACACTGGATTTGAGTCAGTCGAGGCTGGGTCTTTTGGATCACGTGACCTTGACCACAGTCATTTCCATTGACTTCCGTGTCTCTAAATGAAGGGGTGGGAGGGAATAATCTCCTTGACGGATTGTTGTAATTATTCAAAATTAAAATGTATGGCAAGTCTGACACAGAGTACGGGCTTCATAACTGGTAGGTATTACCTACCGCCAGCTGGTTTGAATCTATAGTCCAATAATCATGGCAAGTTTCCTGCTAACCAGAAGAGGCGGATGCCCTGATTAATTTGAGTGGATTATTTACAGTTCTTCATCACTCATTCCCTTAGTCATTCTATCTACCCATTTATAACCAATTTGAATATTGATTACTCATTTTTGAGTTGTTCTCCTGAGACTTGCTCCAAAGCTGGGAGCTGAAGGGACAAAGGGTGGTGTCAGGTGATCACAGGTCTGACTGGACAGACCTTATTTTGGCTGGATTTCTACAAGATGGAGCCCCAAGCACAGGTGGGCATTTAATAAGTATCCGATTAGTCTGTGATTCCATATTATGTCAGGAGAGATGTAATTTATTAACCTGGGGCTCCTGGCATCCTTCCAGTGCATGTATAATAGAATGACATTTTTCATGCAGAAATATAAATTAAATTAATTGGCATCCGAGTTTAATTGAGACTTCCTTGACAGTACATGGATTCTCCCCCAGCGCCACCCCTTTCTCAGCAAGGGGCATTTCCTTCTGAGTGCCTGCAGACTGAAAGGAGGCCAGCCCCAAATTCCTGGGGCTCCCCAAGGAGCTGGCTTTCAGCAGGGTTGCGTTTTTTGGTTTTTGTTTTTTTTTTGCCTCCAATGATTTAATAAGTCAGTAACTGATAACAATAAAAACAATAATATACAGCATTTATTATGTTATGGTTTATGCTAAATGTTTATATACCTACCACATTTACTCTTGTCAAAATACCAATGACATAAACATTTACCATTTTACAGATTCAGACTAGGCTCAGAGAGGTTAAGTAACCTGCCTGAGGTGACTCAGCAATTAGGGTCAATGATCAAATAGAAGATGCCAACTTCAAAGCTCATGCTCCTAATTACCCTTGTCTCATTCCCCTAAATAGTATGGTCCCAAATGAGCGGATTGAGTTCAGCTGCTCCTTTGGCTACCCCTGTCCCCTTCCTTCCCAACCTTGGCTCCCTACCGAAATGCAAGGATCTCACAGGAACATGCTGGCATACTGCAGCCTACAGCTGCCTTTCAGAGCCTGCATGGGGGCTATTCTCAGAGGGGAGAAAGTGAGCAGGGGGTGTGATTTATAAGCTGCAGGGTCTGCATGTTGTATGAGATCTTTGCATTTCAGTAGGCAGCCAAGGTTGGAAAGGAGGTAAGGCAGGGCAGAACTTAAAATTGCTTTACTGAATCCCATTCTCGCTGCAAATTGTAGGGGAAGCGGCCTGATCGAGACATCAATGGCAGTGCACAGGCAATCGGTGCAGGCTCTTTGTTGGTTTTAGCTGTCACACAGGCAGGGCAGGGGCAGGGAAGTGAGGGGAGGTACAGAAAAGCTATGAAAACAAACAATATGCAAGTACAGTAGCTACAGCTAGATTGTGAAGGGACTGTTTGATTGACCTCATTAGGCCTTTAGGATAGTCTATTTCAAGCTACAGGTCGTGGGTGGGTCATGAAATCGCTGTACCAGGACACGAAAAGCATTTTTAAAAGACACCGTCGAGAGAGATTGTATCACACGGTACAGGTAAGTCTGATTTCACTTTATTTCAGGTATCCGTGTATGTACACAGGTCCCGTGTGTTGATATGAAATATCATTTTTACTGCGGTGCATGGTTAAAACATTTGAAAGTCGCTCTTTAGGATAAAACTTTATCACAACATTGAATAGAATAGAAACATCCAAATACTTAACACACCACTCTTCCTGTGTTCTAAGAGCAGCGTGTTTTCTATACAGGATACTGTAGTCCCGACCCCACAAGAGGGCAGTATGGAGGAGGGGTTCTAATGTACTCCCGGAATGAACGTCTCTGACTAAAGATTCCAGTTTAAGAAAGAGTCCTTTACGTTATTATTCAGTTAGTTCAAGTTTATCTTTGTCAGTTTGTCCCCGGGTCTCTTCCCCAGGTCCGAGGGGCTGGGAGAATGAAGTGGCTTACTGCAGTTTGGAAAAAAACCTACGATGCTGCCTCCTCTCCAGCATCCAGAATAACCAACCTCTGGCCTCCCACTGGTGCTGTGAATGCCTACTGTCTTCAGCTTCGGCCTCAGTTCTGGTTTGTTTTGAGGAATCCAGCCCTGGTTGTTGGCAACAGGGTAAGTCAGCTTCAAAATGGCAATTATTGTCACTGGCACCATCACTGCATCCCACGTGTGGATCCTTCTATAATACATAGAAGCCGAGGTTCTAGAATATTCTCTCTCTCCTCTCTCCCTCTCTCCCTTTCTCTCTCTCCCTTCTTTCCTCCCTCTCTCTTCTCTTTCCTCCTTTCCCCAAATTCACCCTCCTTCCCCCCCCCTCCACATACTGTCTGTCTGTCCTAAGAGTCAGAGACAAATGCCACTTCCCTTGTGATCTCATCCTGAACGTTCTGCCATCCTCCCTGCTCCCTCTGGGACATGACTTGGAAAGTCATAAGAACATACTTGTCTCACTCATTGCTTCTTAAAAGTGCAGCCCTCTAGCCGGGCATGGTGGTGCGTGTCTGTAAGCTTCAGCCTATGAAGCGGCTGGGCCTAGGGATCACGGTTCGAGTCCCACTCAGGGCAACACAGTGAGACCTAGTTCCAAAAAATAGGTGGGCATAGTGGTGCATGCCTGTAATCCCAGCTACCCGGGGAAACTGAGTCTGGAGATTGCTTGAGTCTATGGTACCCCGGGCAACGTGAGCCTGCAGGGCCACGGGAAAAAATAGTGAGACCTAGTCTTAAAAAAAAAAAAAAAAAAAAGTGCAACCCTCTGTTTGTTACCCACGCTCACTGGGGTCACAGAGAGCATGTTTCCCCTCTCCTCATGGGTGAGCAGCTTCCTGTATATCATTTCCTAAACCCTTGTCTATGTCCGGTCATACACCCGAAGTCACGCAGCATAGCTCCTCATAAAGAACTTAATGGACTTAGAAAATCTTCAGGATCCTCAAGAAATTCATGCTGGTGGTTTAAACCTGGACATTCATCTTTTCACCCCCTTTCTTTCCTGTTTTTACAAATTGAGGTAAGCGGATGTCCTTGACTGGCTGGGGGAAAGGTTACAAAAGTTGGGATATGTTGTTTAAATTATAATCTAGTAAATATTATCCTTTCACAAGAATAATTTATGTTCATAATTATCGCATGCGGTGGTCAAATTGAAATATACTTATTTTAAATACTTAGTGTCTATATACATAAGCACATGTATACACATACATGCTTGGTATTTCCATCATCATGAGATTTGAGAATAATTCCTCACCATTATTTATAAAGCATTTATAAGCATGGAATTAGCTCTGCTTCTTAGTCCAAGAAAGAAATTTCTAGGCAGAAGACAAAATTTATTCTTTTAAACGAATGGTCAGCAAACGTTTAGTGAAAAAGCCAGTAGAAAAATATTTTAGGGCCGTGGACCATATGGTCTCTGTCGGAACTATTCAACTCTGATGCTAGAGCACAAAACAGTCACAGATGAATGTAAATGATTGGACATGGCCACGTTCCAATAAAACTTTATTTACAGACACTGGAATTAATTTTATGCAATTTCACTTTTCACAAAATCTTCTCGATTTTTTCAAACACTTAAAAACATAAAAACCATTCTTAATTGTGGGCTATATAAAACAGGCAGCCGGCTGGATTTGGGCCACACCATATTTTGCCAACCCTTACACTAGATCCCCCTTTAAAATTTAGGTGTTTTAATTTCCTCTCTTGCCTGTCCATGTATAATGCAGGCTCATTCAGCGGTGGAGCAACCAAGGCATTTTAACTCACTGTCACAGTCCAGCCCCGACTTGCTGGCACCTAGGAGAGCAATACTAGCGCCTACCTGTGTAAACAACGCATGCGCAGTCCGAACAGCCTTCCAGGCTTGCAAAACAGAGCTGCCTGACCCAGCGAAACTGTGGAAGTCAGGACCGTGGTTCTGGATGATTGTTCACCAGTCCCCTGAGTTCCTTTCCTGGTAGGTACTGGATGACAAAGGACAGATCAGAGAGGACTCAGCAAGAATGGGAGAGAAGATGGCGCAAGGTCTATTTGCTGAGACGCCTACTGAACTGGCTAGTCTTCCTTGCAGAACATTATCTTGAGATGGGTCATTGAAATGATGATGTTCTGTGCTTTTGACAAACCTGGAAGAAAAGTGAATCCAAGAGTGACGAGATAGGAATAATGCAACTGCCACAATCTAGATGTAATTCCTAACGTCCTGGCCACAATGGATGCATCGTGTCATTAAGAAAAGCTGCATCCTCCTCCATATGCAGTCTGTTTAAGGGGGAAAAAATGTTTAGGTGTATGATATATTTAGAAATGGTTCCAATCCAAATTGTTCAATTGTTGGTAACTTTGTTATTTTAAATCAGTTATCTGGAGCAATCAGCTATCCAGAGCAACTTATTTCAAGTGGGTTTGGGATAACCCTTCTTTACCGTAAAACTGCCTTCTGGGAGATTTGTCCCTGTAAATCAGAGTATAGTATTTGCAAGAGTTATTCATGGCAGTATGTGTGAGGTTGGACACAACTAATTTTTATATCACGCTATTTTTATTACTCCCCCCAATCTAACTAAATAAACCAATGTGTGAAATAAAATTTCTCACCAGAATTATACCGGCCACCAGCCTCCTGGTCATCATTCATTTTTCACATTACATAATTTAAGTTAATTGAATGAAAATATTCTAACATCTTGATGGTATAGCTAGACCTCAGAGGTTTCATTATAAGAAGGAAAAATAAGTTACTCATACAAGAAACACTTTTAGGAGAACATATAAAATGGTGATAATTAGTGAACATTGGGATTTTTGATTCATTAA
Organism: Uropsilus gracilis; assembly: GCA_004024945.1. NCBI lineage: Eukaryota > Metazoa > Chordata > Mammalia > Eulipotyphla > Talpidae > Uropsilus > Uropsilus gracilis. The sequence continues at coordinate 17,561 of PVHY01019956.1, read as the reverse complement.
AGGTAACTTTGGGATCGTTGTTTTCTTGTAAATGAAGCATTCACTTATTTGCATCATTATTCCTTTGAGTCAAAAAAAAAAAAATCCCCTGAATATAAAGGTGTCACAACTGTCACAAAATGACAGTAACTTGTATGTACTCTTTGGTGCAGAGACTGTGTCTAAATCATGTCTAAGTTCCTTCTTTGTATGTCACGAGGATGTACTGTGATAGGTGTTGACCATGGTTCCTTGTTCACATAGCCCAATAAGACCCAGAATATAAGCAAGTCGCCCAAAGCCATGGGGTGAAATCCACTCAGTCTGCACTGAGGTTCTTACCCACTCCAGATTCATCACCTGGGTGGTCTGCTCACCCTGAAACTGTTGCATAGTGAGAATTAAGAAATATTCAATTAATCAATTAGGTCTTTCTGTGACAAAAATTCAAGGTGACTGCTTTTCTCAATAAATAGATTATCTTTTGTTGTTTTTCATCCAATAAAGCTTGAGACTTAATATATTGATTAGCTTCTACTTGGGAAACTCAGGCACCTATGTGGTTTTTCAGTTACTTGGCAGACTTATAATAAAGGAAAAAAATAAGGCATCTCAAACAGTTCCTTCACACAGACCATGATACATACCTTAGCCTGACAGTCTAAATGTGTTAGTGTTGGGGGGTGTCATTCCATAGGTTCAGGTTTTTTTTAATTAAAAAGTTCAGATTTCAAGGATCATAACTGAACTAATAAGACTTCATCCTGAGTATTTCTTTCTAAAACTAAAAACAAAAATTTCTCAAGTAAAAGATTGGCTCTATATTAAAACTGACTTTGGAGATTTCTTCTTTCATTCACACTTGTATCACATTCAACTCATAAATGTTGCAGATTGAAAAAAAAGCGATCTCTGGGCACAGAGTCATTACTACTTCAAAGAAGTGTAAGCTGACTTCCAAGCAAAGGGATTTTGATAACTGATATCTAGTCAGGAGTCATTTTGCCCTGAAAGAGAGCAGAGAAAACAGAAAAGACCATGAGGTCAGTAATCCTGGAGCAAGGGGGTAGAGGGAGAACTTGTGAAGCTAGAGTTAGAGGTGGAAACCTAGGTACCACACTAAGAAATTTTCATTTTCTACATAAGGTAGTGGGAAGCCATTGAATGTTTCTTAACATGAAAAGATGATTTACATGACATGAAAAGATGATTTACATTTTTAAAAGATTGTTTGAGTCACTAAGTCTACTGACGATGTTTAGGAGACGGTAGAAGATATTAATTAGGTAATAACTGGATGGGAGAGTCGAAGTAATCCAAGAGAAATCAGGCCAGACTTGGAAGAGCTTAAAACATATCTATGATAATAGCCACAACTAATTTAGTGGTATTTCCTTAAAAAAGCATGTCCAAAGACAAATGTACAACCTTTACATTGTACTAAATACTCCACAAGCCTTTCCACTGTAAAAAAAAAAATTAGATTATAGGTGAATGTACTTTCCCAAGCTTTACTGGGACCTCAAGATGAGGAAAAAAGGCTCAAGAAAGAAAAATGTGAACTTTATTAGTAGTAAAATGTAACATTTGCCTTCAGGTCCTGTCTTGAGGGAGTCTTTGCCTTGGGCAAACGTCACAAGTGAGAGTCAGCAGACACCATAAACTTTAAGCCACCAAAGACTACAAAATTTAAAATTATCTGGTACATAATATTGAAAAAATTGTCTATGTTGGACTCAAAGAAAGATGACATAAAGAACAATCAATCAAGGAGAGAACAGCCTATTAAGAAGTAAACTTAAGAAATAGCCAAATGTTTTAAAAATGAAGACAAAAGGGCATGTAATATAAAACACAAGTGTGCTAAATAATAGACTAGACACAGATGAAAACTAGTAAACTGAAAAATGTATTTTTAAAGCTTTTCTAGAAGCAACACAGAGAAATGTGAGACAATAATATGAACAGAGGATTAAGAGATATTAAAGATAGAACGAGAACACCTATTTTGTGTTCTATTTGATCTTAGACAAAAGGCCAACAAGCAATTATTTTGAGTTCCAGAATGAAAAGCTATAAATAATGAAAGATGACACTCAGATATAAAGACTGAGAATTTATCAGAAAGATGATGAAAGATGTAAGTCCACACATGCAGAAAGAATATATGCCAGAGTAAATAAAAATACCAAAAAAGAAAACTACATATGTACATACAGTAACAGTACCACACCAGAGAAAAGAGATTCTAAAACCAGGCATCAAGAAAAGCCAGTTTCTTACCAAAAAAAAAGAGAGACAATTTGTTATCTTAATATCTCAATGTCTACTTTTTCAGTTGGTTTTAAATTGTTAAGAGTGACCTTATTTAAAAAAGTAATAAAGCCATTGAAACATTGAAAAGAAAAAGAGTGACTTTCATACCTGCTATAATTATTCTGGCAAAAATAGCATCATAAGCACTATTACACTGAAAATTTTGAATACAGAATGAAACTGTGCTAAAGATCTATATAATGCGACACAAATACTGTGTTTGGGGAAAAATCATTAGAGAAACTAACAGAGACTTCATGAAATGGTCAAACAGCATGAATCATTTTAGAGACATTAAGATAGTATCCAAATATGGATCTTACACTCCCACCTTAGAGAATAATGCATCGCATGACGATTTCCAAAGCATTTGTTTATGGTAAAAAAAGTGACTTTAGGTGGGAAAGGGGAAAAGCTCTGGGTTTTTCATTTCACAGAAGATATTTTAAACTTTGAAATGTGAAGGACTTTTCAGCTTTTGTCAAGATTTGGGGATAGCCAAAGCTCCTCTGTGAAAGTTCTATTCCTTTTATTCAGTTAGTATGAACTATAAAATATGTTCTCTCCTTGAACCTTGTTTATATTTTCACAATACAGGATTTTTCCCCTCAGATGTGGTCACCATGGTTCTCCCACTGCCAAAGTACACACACTCCTCTACCACACTCCCAGGATGCTCCTCTCCCAGTGCTCTCCACTTTACCCTTCCCCTTCTAAGAGTCTCTGAATATAGGACTTGAGGGAGAGTCTTAAAGAGGCAGTGTCCTAAGCATTCAGAATTGAGAGTGGTAGTAATAGTACATGTAAAACTGTTTCTATCATAAGAAAATTAGACTTTTGGTCAACTTCTCAATAACAATAATGGAAGTCAAAAAAGAATAAAGTAAAATTTTGAAGCTATGGAGAGAAAATGACTATCAACCTAAAATTATATCTCAAGAAAAAAAAGGGGGGGAACCCTCAGGGGAAAAAAATGAGGGCCAGAGATTTATTTTTTAATGTAATTTTATTGTTTAGGAGAGGGGCTAAGACATGAACTTAGCCCTTGCTTATTCTCCCTTATTGAATGGATATATAGTATATATATAAAATGCATATCAAATGTACTGACTAAAAAATGGAAAGGGCCCATCATTTAAATATAGTCGGTAGAAGGAAATAAAAAGTACAGAATCAACTTTTGAAAGAAAAAGAGAAAAAGTTAATAACAGAAATTTTTTCTGTCAGTAATCACAGTAAGTGATTGAGGAATAGCTGTGTTTATTTCAGTCAGATCCATCTGGAGTTTACTTTGCCTGGAATGTCACGGCTATGGGAAAGAACTATGTGAACAGCAAAACCTTCTTTGAGAAAAAGATACAATGAAGATGTGGAACTTGACTTTCACACATCCTTAGCTCTAAAAGAAAGATTTGAAGAGCAAACAACAGATTACAGAGAAGTTGGAATCTGCAATGAAATCATATTCAGGAGGCTTACATCAATAGAAGATAAGAATAATGTGGCCCCTGCAGTGTGATAATGAAGTGACAGAAAAGTCCAGAATTTCACATAATCTATCTACTTAAACATATTTAAAATATGGCTTATTTTGCAGACTTTTCTCATAGTTATCTCTACAGGGTTTAATGACTGGTGCTCTTAAATGACACAAATTATTATAAACTGCTAAACTTAAAAAAATCACAGTAAGTGTAAATTGAAACAACTGAAGACTTTTTTTTAGCTGGAAGAAAAAAAATAATAATAGGATCTTTACAAGAAACACATGTAAAACAAAGCCAAATGTTAAAAGTAAAAAGATTTTAAAAATAGCAAAGCAGATATTTAAAAATATGGTATAGTTATTAAAATTAGGCAAAATAGACTTAGAGACAAAGGCTTTATTAGGGAACCTTTCAAAAGCCACTACGTTATAGCAAATCCATCAGGGACATAGAATCATTCTAATCTTATATGCACTCAATAATGGAATCTTCAGAGAGAGAGAAACAATGAAACCACCAATGAAAATGGGAAATACACTATTGGAAAATTTCAGCGCCTCAATCTCAATTATTCACAAGTCAAGAATACAATAAGCCAGGCCCAGTGGCGCATGCCTGTAAGCAGCAGCCTAGGAAGCCACAGCAGGAACCAGGGATCGAAGGTCGAGTCCCACTCGGGGCAACGTAGCAAGACCTAGTTCGAAAAAAATAGCTGAGCGTGGTGCCGTGTGCCTGTAATCTCAGCTACCTGGGAAGGTGAGGCTGGGGATTGCTTGAGTCTGTGGTACCCCAGGCAATGTGAGCCTGTGTTTCCACAGCAAAAATAGCGAGACCTAGTCTCAAATTAAAGAAAAAATAGAGTAAGTGTGAAAATTTTAATTAATCAGTTAAAAAAATGAAACTTGCACTTTAAAGACTTGATTTATGTGCAGACAAGTTTAAGTTCACAGTGATTCTCACATCACTAGAGAAATTCAGCTGTAACATCTTATCTGTACACCAGAGCCTGGGTGGAACTACTGATTTTCCAGGTTTGGTTCCTCCTGAAACCTTACGCCCAGGGAGGAAGAACGAGGAGGTGGAGGTGCTGAATACTACTATGGCAGCTGCTGTCTTGCTCCATTACAGCGTGACTGCTCATGTTGATCTGCTGGATGCAGCCACATCTTAGAGACTCTCGGTGAGACCAGAACATAACCAACTGTGCAGTAACAACATTTCTCAAAATTTAGATTAAGGATTAATACCACAAATTTGCTCACACAGCCTTTTGTACACCTGGCTGGTGTGTGATCTGAGACCTTATCCTGGGACTTCCAGACTGTGTGACCTTTTCCCAACATGGTTGTCCTAGAACACAGCTACTCACTTCTCAGACCTGAAGATGAAATAATGGGCAGGGAGAATTCCAATTAATTCTACAGAAAATAGGACAGGGGGTGGGGAGGAGGTAGTGGGAGCATTGTTTATATTTAACCCAAGTGTTTTACACAGTGGATGTGAAGCCCATATTGGGTTTGTGGTTTCTTCAGTGAAGTACGCTGCATGTTTAGGCTAGTACTTGTCAGTTTCGATCAGAACACACTGGAACTGCAACATGCAACATCTGCTCTCTAAAGCATCTTTCTGATGCACAGAACATAGGCAAAACATCCTTGGTTTTGCGGCCTAGGAAGGATGCTAATCTGTGAGGGGAAATGCATGAGCTACTTGACTTCTTAGTATTCACAAACTGTTGACTAATGATAACCTGTGGATATTTTCCTTTTATCAGCAAATCAATCTTAATGATGTTTCAAGGTCTGGCCTAAGGGAAAGTTTCGAATAAAAACAGATATCTGCAGTAAATAAACACATGTGGATATGTTTTAAATTAAAAATTCAATTATAAAACTTGAAGAACATATTTTCAAGGTTCCATTTTCACCCCAACCAACCCTTGAATTTGAGAATTGAATACTGTATTAACAGTGACGCTATATGAACTCATATAGGAAACAGCTTAGTGCCATCTGTTGGTGAATTTTTGAGAATTACTAGTATTCCAGGATGTTGGTATTATGTTCATTCATTCATTCAGTTATACTAAACACTTGCTAAGTGCCAAAAAGCTATACTAACTACCATTAAGATAACCAGTCAAAATTTGATATATTTGCATTTATGGTCTATTCCAAAGTTATATAATTTCACATTTCTGCTGCAACACAGAGGTCACAGTTCCATATTTGAGAGAACCAGGTATAATCCTATAATCCATTGTGTTAGTCATTTTAGTAACCCTAAAGACAAATTTGGCAGTCCTACATCTCTTAGTTCACAATAGATTGGTGAGTCAAATGAAATACAGGTATTCTTTTGAAATTTTTAGCATTCCTCATTTCTGATTAAATAAAATTAGAACAGATATTTGCAAAATGATTTCTTTAGGTCAAAACTTTATTAAAGAATGGAAACTAGAAGCTCCTGTGTAGCCAATAAGCTGTGTTTGAAAGTCGGTATGAGAATACACCTTTAAATTCTCAACACAAGGAAAAAAATTTTTTCTAACTACATATGACAGCAGGCAACTAGTATGATCACTTCAGTGTATATAAGTATGCTGTCACCTGAAATTAATATAATCTTATATGTCAATTATAGTTCAACAACAAAAAACTAGTGGCTCCTGTAAAAATATATTTCCCATTTAATTAAAAATATAAAACCTTCCTTTGAACCTCCAGTTCCCAAAGCTTCATTATTTCACTCCTCTCCAAGGCAAAAAAAAAAAATTTTTTTTTTTTGAGACTAGGTCTCACTATTTTTGCGCATAGAACCGCAGGTGCACGTTGCCTGGGGTACCACGGACTCAAGCAGTCCCCAGCCTCAGCTTCCCAGGTAGTTAGGATTACAGGTGCATGCCACCATGCCCAGCCATATTTTTGGAACTAGGTCTTGCTACGTTGCCCCGAGCAGGACTGGAACCACCATCCCTGGTCCCTGCTATGGCTTCCTGGGCTGTCGTTTACAGGCACGTGCCACTGTGCCCAGCCTACCAGGCAAAATTTCTTAAGGGTGTATGTGATAGTTTGTTGTTGTTTTGTTTTTCATCTGCCCCAGTCAGGTTTTCGTGTGCCCTCTGTGCACACAGTGACACCATCAGGTTCACTAACAGCCTCCATGTTGCTAAATCCAATGGTCCGGTCTCAGTTCATCTTGAACCAAACTTCTCAGTGGCCTCTCACAGAGTTATTTGCTCCCTTTTTCTTCACACAGCCTTTTCACCTGGTTCCATCCTCTTTGTTGTTTCCACTCTGCGGCTTCTTTTCTGGATTACCTGCTCTTCATCCTCTGGGTCACAGAACAGAACCCAGGGATTCAAGTCTCTTTTTGGCACAACCCAGCCCTACCCAGTAGACATGTAATGCCAGGCGAGCTATACATGTATGTAAACTTTAGCCTTCCCAAAGTCATGTTTTAAAAAAGCAAAATAAAAAAACGAAATTAGTTTCCTTGGCTCATAAACCCAATATATCCAAAATATTACCATATCATTATATAATTTTTAACATGTAAACCATTATTAAAATATCAATGAACTGTTTTACATTTTCTGTACAAGTCTTTGAAATAGGATATGCACTTTATACTTACATTATATATATTATATTTTATATAATATATATAATATATCATATATATAATATATGATATATTATGTATATTACAGTAATTATACCTAATTCAGATGCCACATTTTCATAGATGTCTAATTTTATAACATTTATAGTTGAATATAAATTTTCTGAAACATGTGAAAGTTTTATAATAACTCAATCAAGTTATTGTACATTTACATTTACATTCAAATTAATTTTTTACATTTACATTTTACCTTTTTTTTAGTTTTTACATTTAAATATTTTTTTACATTTTACATTTACTTTTTTTACATTTACATTTAAATGGCATAAAAACTATAATTAAATGCATTTTTTTACATTTAAATTAATTAACATTAATAAAGTTCACTTTCTTACTTCATCCAGCTACATTCTGGGAGCTCAAAAGGTCCTATGTTGGACTAATAGGTCCTATGTTGGAAAGTATGTAACTGTTTATTTTATGGATTTAAATCACATCTAATTCCCCAAATTAGATCTCCAGCATGGCATTTTACCTTGACTGATATATCCAAATGTTTATTCAATATCTTTAGATATCTAATAGGTAAGCCAAATTTAATATAGTTGGCCTCCCACATTCTCAGGTTCCACATCTGTGGATTCAACCAACTTCAGATTAAAAATACCTACTATATAAAGTCAACTGGATATCGGGTTGCATCCACACTGATGGTGTGTAGACGCTTGCTATTCCCTAAACAACACAGTCCAGCAACTATTTACATAGCAGTTATGTTATACCAGGTAGCACATGTAATCTAGAAACAACTTAAAGTGTATGGGTGTATATGAATGGGTTATATTTAAATGGAGAATGACAGGAAAGTGATGTAACATAAGTCAAGATGGCTGGCAGCCAGCACAAGAGGGGAACAGCAAGGATGGGGTTCTCACCTATAGCCTCCAGAGTGTGCATGACCCTCCTGTCACCTGAGTCAGTTCAGTGAAACTGAGCTCAGATTTTTGGCTTGAGAGCAGCAAAAGAATAATACCTTGTCGTGTTAAGTCACCTGGTCTGATGGTGAGAGCAACCCAGAAAACTAAAACAGGTAAGAGTTGACAGGGCCGTGGGCATGACCATCCCCTGGGACCCAAACTGAGCAAGATCGGACATGACTGTGAGATTAGTCACATAAGTGACCGAGCAAAGAGCTTCACCTGCAATGTTCTAGGGATTAAAGAAACAAGCTCCTGTTCCAGAGATCACACCAAGGTGAGCGAAGTGCCCTCCTCTCCTGTTTGGGAAAGAAAGTCACAGAGAAGGGGCTGCAGTCCTGTGACAAAACTGTAAACCACAGGAATGGAGAGGAGGGGCTGGGCAAACCTCCTGCTGGAGTCTGTCCCACCGCGGAACCCCTCTAACGCCATTGACCAAGAGATGGGACTCCAACACCAGAAGCCAGAGCTCTAAGACTTAAAAGCAGCACCACAGGACAGACACCAGAACGGAGGAGGCAGCCAGCATGAACCAGGAGGCATGAATCCCAGCAACCACACGCGTCTGGGGAAAAGGAGACTGGCAACTTCCCAGCAGAAAATGCCACACAAAAGGAACCTGGAGAGCAACGCCACACACCTGCCCCACGAGAGATCCCAAGATGGTCTTGGACGGGCGACCTGCCTCAGTTATTCTTAGGAATTAAGCAGCGTGGACCAACAGGTCACAGGAGCTCAGGTCCTCACCCAGGAAAGGAATGTTCACCAGATAAGGAAGAGACCAACGGGCCAAACAACAAACAACTGAACATCAACTTCACCAACCAACAAATCACAGAGAGGGGAGCTGAAGTGACCTGAGGGAGTGCGTGGAAGGGGGAGGAGGGAGGGCCCTATACCAGGCAATCAATTACTGCACAAATATGACAAATAAAATTAATTATAAAAAAAGAGTTGACAGGGCTGCGGGAAACCCGCTCTGAGACTGAAATGATACGGTGAGCAAAGAAATGATCTCAATGGCTCCATTCCGGGCACAGTGAAATGACCAGGTACAGCTAAACTGTGTGCATGCGCTGCCGGAAAAAAAGAGAGTCTCCCCAAATTGTCTCTCACAATTTTTCAACACTTGGAAAGGTGAACAGATTCAGGGTGTTTCGTTTAAAACAACCAAAAGTCTCAATGCACTACGCTGGTTTCGTCTGCTCTCCTGTATTTGTCTTCTGTGAAATATAAACAAATGACACAAACTAAATATGTAAAACACAGCAAGTCTAAATCTTCTGTATACATTTCTCCTGCACTGAAAGGCAATTTACATAAAACACAAATATAAACAACATCTGTGTGTATCTCCAATAATATATTAAGTGACAAGGGTCTCTTTAAGCAAATATGTTCTTATACAATCAAAATTACCATTTACATAAAATTTGGGATAAAGTACACATTCCCCCCCCACCCATAGAAATGAACCTAATATGTCTTAAAATATATAAACATGACCTACATATATCAGAGTGCTATTTGTGAAATATCACACATGTGCTCAGCTTACCCAAGTAATTGTTTTACAACTTAAAATGGTCAGTATCTGTGCACATACACACGCACACACACCACATACACAAACATATAGTGTTCAGATTTGAATATAGTTTTTGTGTGGTTTCCTCTCAGGAGAATTAAGATCTAGAATTTTAATCAACTTCTCAGGGAATAAAACATGCTACTTTTGGTGGCAGAGAAGGGGAACAGGATATATGAGGCAATGGGAGTCCCAGGAACTATGGCGCTTACTGTGCCAACAGAGAGGCAGTTTCTCCGTGTTGCCGCCTTGATGGACCAAGGACCCTTTACTGTAGATGGTATCGAAACTCAGGTGTCTTCCTCAGCTGAACTTACTCCTCTTACTGAAAGCTGATTTCTCCATCCTGTGATTGGAGCCTTCTCTTACCAGCCTGTGCAAATCACCGGTGCGATTTACTGTCCAAAGGCTGTCTTCTCAGTAGAGTCAGATGATCAAAGTGTGAAGCACGAGGTGTCTGAAGCCACAAGGACCTGCTGCTGGTGTTCTGGCCTCCTCCACTTCTCTGCAGGGTGACTTAGGAGACTGGAATGCTGTTCACAGACCAGACGAGCTCGTGCACGTGAGATAAGGCAAACTCCATCTCGCCTTAACTGTCTAGCATTGAATTCCTCTGAAGATGTGATGGCACCGCTGCCCCTCCAAAAATGTTTACCTAAGGAAATCCTCCTTAACAGAGACAGCAACCCCCTGTGAGCTACCATCCTGCCCCCAATTACCATTCAAAAATTAACGTTAACCAATTTTATTACCCCCCCTCACCATTTGCCTTCCTTTAAAATGCACCTGCTTCCTTTAAATTGTACCTGCCGAAGCCACTTTTCTCCTTTGTCAGAAACCTTTATAAGGACTTGCAGGCATCATTAAAATTTGCTGGATGATGCAGACATTCATTCCCAGCCTTTATGGTTCTGTAAATCTCTCTCGTCTGTTCTCTCTTGTATCCTGCGTTCAGCTCTCAACAAAGAGGAAATTAAGAGTCTCAGTTTCCTCATCTGTGAAATGGGATATCTAGAATGCCAGCCTGGCGCACCCAGACTGGAAGGAGCCATTTATGACACTTCTGGGGTATGGCCGAAGCACACCCCACGCCGCCCTCATGTTCGTTCCCCAGAGCTTGGACAGGATGAGCCCGCAACTCACACATCCTGTTGCCTGCAAAGCTCTTTAAGCACAGCCTCAGCATCTTCTTCTGCATTAGGTGTCCGCAAACCTTCATCGGCATGGCCTTGAATGGAACCAGTGATTCTCACACATGCCCCCCAACTTCTCTGTTACAGATGCTACAGGGCATGGGTTGGTGCAGGGTTGGCAAGGGTGTGTGTTCACAGCACAACATGGGCATGTGTACCCACACCGCTGAAGAGCAGAGCTCTTGCCAGGGGGGCATGCAGTGCATGGGCTGGCATAAGCACTGGGAGAGAAAGCTGCACCGCTATAGCCTCCTATGCAGGTCCTCAGCCACCTTGGCTAAGGCCCTGGCCTCTTCCCTGAAAGGCATGTGCCTGTCCAACCTTGGTGACACTCATGGTCTCCTCTCTGGCACAACCCAGCTAGCTAATGAGATGCCAATAAACCATGGCCAAAAGGAGGGTGAATCAAGAACTCCAACATAGCTAAGCAGACTGGCGCAATGGCATTGTTTTGGTACCAACAAGAACAGAACACCTCCAATTATACAGATACGTCATTGACTGTACGACACATTCTGACTTCAGAGATGCTAACACAGGAAAATAATGGGCAACCTTGACTCCATGAAAGAAGGTATTGCTATTGTATGAAAAGGCACTGGTGCCTTCTCTTATGAGATGGGGAAAACGCTTCCTTGTAGAGGTAGGAATGAAATGAACGACCATTCTGCACAAGTCTGGACATGATTTCTAAGACTTTGCTCAATGACCTCCCACCATTACTTCCCAAAGTCACGCTGTCCTTTGCACGTATCACCCTTGGGTGAATGTCTTCTGTGCTCTCAGCACTGAACTTCCCTTGAGCATCTTTTTATTTAGATCATCTCCAGGATTGCTCCCATGCTCTAAAACCTGTTCCTCCTATTTCAATAGCATTCAAAGACCAGATGCTTATATTTAAATACAGCAAGCAAGATGAGGGATTAGGGGCTCAGTTTGTCTTTTTATGCTAGAATTTGTTACACATGATTATTAATTCCAGGGCCTCGGTGCATCGGGTCCTCTATCTTCTCTCCCCTTTTCCTGGAGAGTAACCCTGCCAACTATTCCTGGGGCTGGTTCTTCTCAAACAGTGCCCCCTGGTTAACAGGGTTTTTCTGGGCAGTGGCTATGTTATGATTAATTATCATGAACCCAGTGTGGACCTTTGACTTTCTGGCGCTTAGCTGAGTAGCCAAGACATTTCTCTAGACTGAGATAGTTGGCTTCAGTTCTAATTAATGATCAGTCGTTATCAGCTTCGTTTAGGCTTTTTGCTCTCTGACTTTTTGGCTGGGTAGCCTAAACACTTCCCAGATCCAAAGAGCTGGCTGAAATTTATGTTCTTTTTTTTTTTCTTTTGGCACTGTCTTGATCATGCTGATGTTTTCCCGGATCTGGAAAAAAGATTTTAATTGTTTACAGTCATGATAAATGGGTTTGCTACGGCTTTGATAGTCCATTATTTATAATGATAAGAAACCCCCAAACAAATGGCTGTGTTATATTGCCCTTTTGGGAGAGTTTAGTCAGTCCTTTTTAAGGAGTTACTGTTTTGTTTCCTTCTCAATTACTATTAAGTTACTAATAATTTCATTACAATTGAACTTTAAACTATCACTATTTCTAACTACTTTCTCCCCAGGGAATGTATTAGGCAGTAGAATGTCTTCTGGTTTCAACTGAGTCCTTTCTCAGAATCTCCTGGTTGTATATCTGATGTTAGCCACATGCTAAGATACTTTAGGATCAATTTGCTTGCAAATGCACGAAGTTCTTATCACTTTAACATCTCTAACCTCTATCACAAAGCTCAGTGGACTTTGGCTTTGTACTATCTATTGAATAAATGAATCTCTTAAGACTCTACAATCACCCACTGGTTAAAAACTGCATTTGCCCAAGTCACTAATCCTCAAACTGAATGAACCCCAAATTCATTTTCACTAGCAACTTTTATTTTGTACTCTCAACTTGTCCTTTTAAGTTCTAGTTCATGTCAGAGCTATTATTTCTGAAGGCTGCTGCTCTTATGACTTGGTATGTTGCTAACTTAGTCTAAATGACCTGTTTTCCAAATACTTGATTTAGTTGGAAATATATGCTTTTATTAGGGTCTTTTGTGACTTACTTGATTTCCAAAAGGAAAAGAAAAAATTATTGAGAATTGGAAGGTGGTGTCTATTTTTCCTCTATTTCTACAGTGATTATTACACATACCATTGCCTATGCCTTTTTTAAGTGACACTAGAAGACAAAGTTTGCTTTCAATTATATTTGGTGGCTGAAAACAATGAAGACCTGTCTCCCCAGTTTATTCATTTCACATTTTTGTAGCTATCTGTATATTTCTTGTTTGATGTTAACAGTTTTCATAGTAGAAAGTATCTTTTCTAAGTTTAATGACTTCACTTTAAGAGAAAATCTTTTTTTTTTTTTGGCCCAATCTCATACTTGCTGACCTCTCTACTGTAACTGATATCACTGACCTTTCACTTCTTGAAACCCTTCCCTCCTGTAGTTTGCATGACCTCACACGGCCCTCATTCTCTTCCTCCCTCTTCAATAATTCTTTCTCTGTCTCCTTCACAGACCTGCAACCTAATTCTCCCACCCTCTAATACCAGACCACCCCAAAGTCTGTCCTTATCCTCTGCTACTCTGTCCCTACCCTTCTCTTTTGGGAAAGCACAGCTTCTTCCAGCTTGAACCATCATCTGCATATTATTTGACTTCATTCTCTCTGAATTCAGCTCTCTAGCCTGAATTCTGGTCCTCATTGTATTTAAAGAATCACCCCCTAGATATCCTGTTATCTTCCACACTTTAGTAATTTAACCACTATTTATTGCAGTCTATGAGATTCCCTGAAGACACAGGGATAACTAAGTACTATGTCTGCTCTCTAAGAGCTGGCAACTTGGTGGAATTTTAAGGCAGGAACTATATCACGTTATTTATAAGTCAACACAAACAACATGGTGCTCTTGTTGTCCTCCAAATCTGCTTTGTTTCTCTCTTTCCCATTCTATTTCCCTGTTTATAATTATCCCCCTTATCCTCCTGGCCATGCCAGTAGTAGTTCTTGGTCCTTGTTTTTGTGAATTAGTCATATCTTTTATAATAATCTATAGAACAAAAGCACTAAATTCAGCAACTTAAAAACATTTTTCTCAATTACAGAATGACCAGGATTGCTTTCACTAGTCAGTCTTCTGAATCTCCATATACAGTTCAGAATTGTTCTCTTTCTATAAAAAATTGTGATGGAAATTTTGAAATGTATTACATTTGAATCTATAGACTTGCAGATCTCTTGAAACTTCCGTTTGCAATGATTCACAAGTCCAAATTCAGCATAAAACAAGGTCCCCCTTTCTACCCAGAAAGTGAAGAAAAAGGTCGTGAATGTTTACTGAACAATTACTTAATCAACATCCCTTTCCATTATTACCAATCATACCAGCTTCCCTGAGAATCATCCTAATTCTTCTTCAATGTATCTCGACATGTATCACTTTCCCAGCCATTAATCCTGAGGTGGTCACATGGGTCTTAACACCTCATACCTCTCTCCTGAAAAAACAGAAATTGTCCAACTGTTCTCCAAAGTGACCGCACTATTCTGCATTCCCGCCAGAAATGTACACGGTCTGGTGGTCCCTATATTCACAGCATGTGCACTACAGAAAACCGTCCGCTTTCTTTCCTTTGATTAGCTTTCCTGATCGGTGTGCAGTGTTTTCTCACTTTGTCTTCATTTGCATTTACCTAGTAACTAATAATGGTGAGTATATTTCATATGCATTATATTATCCATATAATTCTACTTGGGTGAAGTATCTATGCCAATTTTTACTATTTTTTTTATTTTTACTATTTTTTAATTGTGTGACTTCAATTTTGAAAGTATTATATATATATAATGGCTACAAATTTTTATATGTAATATATATTTATATATTATATGTATAACTATACATATATATTTATATATATATATATATATAAAAAATGGCTACAAATTTTTTTGTCAGGGAAGTACTTAGCAAATATCTTCCCCCAATTGGTAACTTGTTTTTTTCTTTTCTTCTCTCTTTTTTTCTTTTTCTCTTTTTTGTGACAAGACACCTTCCTGTCTCCCATTCTATTCCCTGTACAAAACTGGGTGAAAAACAATTTTGTAGTTGTTAAAATCTCAATGAAAGTTATATCAAATGAAATTCTATAGTTTCAGGAAGAAAAGAAATAAGATAAATAGATTAAGAATTGACTAGTTATTCTGATTATTCTAATTATTCTGATTTACTTTGGCTTTTTATTCTATTTTAATCACTTGCTTTACAAACTGAGCTTTAAGGAAACAAGATGGTGTGTCTGAGTCTACCTTGAAGAGTGCTCTCCTGCTTCCAACAATTCTTTCCTATCTTTTCTCCTCATCTCCAATTTTCATTTCATTCCTTTTCTCCCTGTGAATGTGCCTGCAGACTCCTTAGCCATTGGTAAGAAGTTTATCTGTTACAAAATGCAAAGGGAAAAAACACAGGATGCATGAAAAAGAGCAGTTGGTTCAATTCCTGGCAAAATTCCTGGGGATCAGTCCTTCAAGCAGCACTGATGCTGAGACTGCCTGGTGTTTACTCCTTTAGGCAGCAAATGGGGAAAAAAACCACTCTCCACTGCCCTTGGTCACCCCCACTCCATGCCATCTGCCATCTTTCTTTCACTTCCAGAGCCTTTACATATTCACTTCTTTCCAATGTAGACCATTCACTAGATTCTGGCTTGCCTATCTCTTTTTCAATCGTGAGACTTCAGTTCAAAATTTTCCTCCTCCAAGAAGTCTTCCTGATAGCCATCAAAGGTCTGTGCCCAAACCTTCCCCCCTCCCCACACACACATTTCACCACTGGTTCATCGCTATAGGAAATCCTGTTTGTTTCCTTCAAGGCTAACATCACAACTGGCAATTGTCCTGCTGAGTTTCAGTTTTTTGATTTTATGTTTTTGTCACTGGTTTTTTTTGATCCATCTTCTGGCTCTTACTGAATTCTTTAGGGACTGGATCGTGTTAGCTAATTCATAATACTCAGCACATTACAGGCACCCAGCATACAACCCTCTGGTGAATGAATGAATACATGACTCGCCTCTCTGGTGAGACCCATGCACCAGCTCCCCTTTAAGGAGATTTCTGAGCAGCTCTTTGCTCTATTGAGCCCAAATTCCACTCAGAGCTCTAAAGAGGATGCATCAGCCAGGTGGCGGCGGGTGGGGGATGGGGGGTTAATTTCTAAATCGTTAGAGAGGAAGTCTCCCCAAAGAACACTTAGAGGAACAGAGGAAAGCAATTCCTAGACTATTTCCCCAGCAAAGGGATTTGACATGGATCTCAAACTGAATCAAGTGTCCAATATACAGAGTTCAAATTTAGCCCCCTTTGCTAACCATCCTTATAAAACCACCCTGAAGCCACAGGCAGGAAACCCTGAGAGCATCATGACAACTTTATAGCAAGACAGAACACTGCTGTTAGCCCAGGGTATAAAAAAAAGACATTAATGTTAAGTGTTCCTAAACAACTGTGAAAGACAGTAACTTTTCTCTTGCCAAACACGTGTGTATACATATATAAGTATATATTTAACACTTTGACTTTCCAATAGATTCATGTCGCTCATCCCACCTTTGAATTCATACTTCGCTAACCAGTATTTTATAAGTCTTCACAAAGTTCTGGAACTTCCTATCTATTCTGATAGCTGTTGTTGGTTTTAGTTAATTAAAACCACCATGACTGTACTAAACACTGAGCCAGAGGTTAAGTGAAGACAATAAATGCAAACAGCACTTTTCCTACCCACAAGTCTTTAGTCTAGTATGAAGGGTAAGATGTATATACAGGTGGCAGTCATGGTAAACAGCCTTTGCCATAGAAAACCAGAGACAAATGAATGAGGGAGTTCCCAGAAGAATCACTTGTGAATGGGGGAAGGTGTTCATGAAGGAAGTGGCTTTGAGGCCACCATGAGGAGTAATTGGAGTGTGACCAGGAACTAGAGTATCAGGGAAAAGCCCAACCCATGAAAGAACAGAGTAAAAGCTAGTGAAATGGAGGCATGAAGGAAAGCCACGTGTCCTGTCTCTCTAGATACAAAGGTTGAAGGAAATTCATATTGAAACTGGGTGGCCCTAACCCCCCCCCACTCCAGGGCATTTAACAAGGTACTCTGCTCCCATTGGCTGGTGGCAGTTTAAAAAGGAGGAGAGAGAAGTTGGAGGAGCGGCGTCAGGGGGGAGAGAGGAAGAAGTTGGAGGAGCACCGTCCCAAGGAGAAGCTCCGGGGGGAGAGGGAAAGAAGTTGGAGGAGCGGCGTCCAGGGGAGAAGCCACGAGAGAGAAAAGTTGGAGGAGTG
>PVHY01019955.1:0-26457 GCA_004024945.1 Uropsilus gracilis | reverse complement strand
TTCTGAACTGTAGTTCATGGAGAGTTTTGCCCAAGTTTTCCTCTATGTATGCTATGGTTTCAGGTCTGATCTCTAAGTCTCTTAACCATTTTGAGTTGATTTTTGTACATGGATTAAGGGAGTTTTCTTGGTCCATTTTTTTGCATGTCTTAGTCCAATTTTCCCAGCACCATTTATTGAAGAGGCTATCTTTGTTCCACAGTAGCTTTTTCACCCCTTTGTCAAAAATTAGTTGACTATGTATGTGTGGTTTTATTTCAGGACTCTCAATTCTGTTCCATTGGTCTGATTGTCTGTTTTTGTACCAATACCAAGCTGTTTTAAGTATTATGGCTTTGTAGTATAGTTTGAAGTTTGGAATTGTGATACCTCCATTTTCTTTTTTTCTGGTCAGAGGACTGGATGAAAAAATTGTGGTATATACACACGATGGAATATTACTCATCAATTAAAAATGACAAATTTGACGACTTCATAACAACATGGATGCATTTAGAAGAAATCATATTAGCTGAAACAAGCCATAAAGAAAAAGGCAGAAACCAAATGGTTTCACTAATGTATGGGATATAGTGAAAAAAAATTAAATAAATAAAAGCCTTGAGGAAAGTCAAAACAAGCGAAGCACCAAAATGAAGCGCTATGAACTATGAACAGGAGGGAAAGGAGGGGAAGGGAGGGGAGGGAGGGGGGGAGGAAAACCCTTGAAATTACAAAGTTGTGAAATTTATATATAAATAAAGAAAAAGGGAAGAAAAAAATAAAAGAAAAGAAAAAGAATTACAACCACAAAATACTAAAATTTAAAGTTACCTATGTATATATCTGTGTGTGTATCATGGCAAGATTTTAATTTTCTTAATACTAAATACCAAACATAAAAACTGAAAATCTTTGCTTTGAAAGTTAGATTAATTTATATTCCATGAGTAATGTCCAGGCTTAAATATTTCTCTCTGTATTGGTTTTCATTTTCACTAAAGCCTCTTTAGGGATATTAGTATTGCTTAAAAAAAAAAAAAAGATTCAATTTGCCTGAATATATTTCAACTCATCTTTTTTCAATCACATTTTCCCTCTGGCTATAATCACTAAGTACTATAGACACTGTACTTGAGTCTGCAGTATTGTCTTCTACAAGGCTCACAGCCAAATCATGTGTGTCACATGAACTCCATCACAATGATGCAGCATGTTATAAAATACATTCACAGTCCCTTTCAGCCAAGACATGTTTCCTTCAGTTAAACTCAGATCCAGAGACTATTTTCTCTTTCTGAAGATTAAGGAGGCTGCTCAGACTGAAGAGCCCAAGAAATCTCCCATCTGACAAGTCTCCTCTTGGGTGGTAGCATGAATTCTGAGAGGGTCTTCAGTGACTGTGCAAGTTGACCATACTCTTAAACTGTTTCTCATTTAAAGATCTCTGTCCAATTTCTGCAGAAGTAATGATTCCCTTCTCCACTCCACCCCTGACATTTTCAGAAGTTCTTACGGGCAAAAAACTACAGAACAGTTTTTAAGGGCAAAAAAACTACAAGAACACATTCCAATTTAAAAAAACCAGAAGCAAAAAAATATCTTTTAAGTTAAAAATGTCTCTCAATAGTGATCATCCGTTGCCTTTTTTTTTTTTTTCAGGACTCCATTGGCCTATTTAAGAAGTTTCTCTTATCCAAAATTCATCATCAGAGTTACATGCTTTCAATTCTGGCACAGATAGACTGGATGACAAAGGACACTCTATTCTACAAGGACAGCTGTTTACTACAAGGATGGCAACACCTACTGCAAGGCCAACAATGAACTCCTTGTGCTCCTCCTGCTTTCTGTAATCTGCTAGGGCCTATCACTGAAACACTATGAACCAGTTTTAAGATCTTCATTTCAATGATCTCTAGCTATACTGGCCACCCTGGCATGCACTGTATTCATTTTGAAGGGCAAATTCATGTAAATACTTACTCAGCTCTTTTGGCCTTGCCTTGGCATTACTTCTCTAGGAGGCAATGAGATTTCTGCAAAACCTTTTCTGAGCTATGTCTGACAATAAATCTTGACTAAGCCTTTTTAAATGTGTTTTTCTCTTCTTTGTCAACAACTGACAAGAATTAAAAGGCTTGAAGCTGATAAATGTCATTTTCAGTAGGTTTGATATTGCCTAGATTTTTTGGTCATTTTTAGAATGTTTGTTGTTAAGAGCTTTTTAAGTTCTTTTTATAAGACAAGGCACTGCAGATATTTGAGACATTTTTCAAAAATTCAGGTTTTCTGAATATATAGTAACTTTGTTTTCCTTACACAGCTGAGGCGTATTTTAACAATCCAATGGGAGTATACCATTTCTTATTTGGTTTTCTAGATTTCTCTTTTCTTTGATGGGTCACTTGTTCTGAATTTTCCTTTGTAACCATCTGATCATATTTAAAGTAAGACAACAGTGAGATCAACTCCTCAGATTATTAGTAGTGACTGCACAAACTGGATGTTATTGATGATCAGACTCCAATAAGACTAGTTGTAGAAGGGAAGATAGGTCCTTGAAAAGAAAAAAAATCAACTCAGTATAAACAAGTTCATAACTGGTGGTGAGACTGAAGATGGCAATAACTGAAAGTAAATCTGCAATATGTTTTTAGTAATTGCACACATAGTACACCTTACAATAATTCCATGGAAGTTCAAAGTAGGATTTGATATGTTCAGCAACTCTGATGATGTAGCTGTAGCCAGTAGTGACCTGATGTGCACTAGGTCAAAATGGTTACTTTCCAACACATATGCTCCCCACACTAAATGCAGACTATGCTTTGATTTTTAAATGGAAAATAGTTTCTCTTGCCAACTTAATGAAGTTTTAAGAAGAATATGTTTACATTTGACAAAGATGTTTTGAGTAAAAGAGTAGAGGATCAATGAAGAAACTTCATCTGGGAAACACTAGTTTAAAAGAAAGTCATTTGAAACAGTAGACACATCACCAACAGTTAAAGATGCCAGTTTACAATAATAGTGGTATCTATCTAGTAACAACAGAAAAATCAATTAATGCATGCTCTGCTTCTACTACCAAATATCTGCATAAACTTCCCCCTAAAATCTGTATATTTTCTAAAATAGTAATTTACACTTGTATAGTGTGTTTCTGCTTACAAAATACTTTCCTATCCTATACCAATAAATGAAAAAGGATGTTTGTGGTGCACCAGATGCAGCTGTAATGTAGAATGAGGGGAAAATTTCTGGCTGATTAAGCAGTGGTGGCAGACAGGATAGCTTTTTGTCTCTAACACATTGTTTTCTTTGAAGACAAAACCCAGACTATTAAGCTGGGCTCCAATCAAAACAAAATTAATAAGGCTGACAAAATAAACTCAAAGACAAGGCAGGGAAAGTACATGGAGTATGTGAATAAGACACCTACCTGCTGACCTATGCAATCACAGGGAAAAAGTCAAAAACAGAATATGTCTAGCTTTCACTGGTAAATATATATTGGGTGTCATTTCATCTTTAAATCTGCCAATTTGACCCACCTGGACTGACAAGTAATAAACAGAATTTGGTTTATTAAAAAAAAAAAACCTAGCAGAAAAACAGAGAGAAAACTAATACACCAACATATTCACTATGCCACATAGCACCCCTCCATACAAAGGTAAACAGAATTGTTCCCACCGGCAAACAAATACACATGTGAAATGGGATAAGTAGCCTTCCTTTAAGAGAACCCCCTTTCTTGAACTCTTTCTCATCTTATCGATGAAGTTCCTCTTTATAGTTCTTTAGTGCCCACATCTGAATGCCAATCATTCATACTTCCCGAGTCCCAACTCCCGAGCCTTGGAAGCAAAAATTATCTGCAGTGTGAACTGATTGAGGTCAGATGGTCTTACCACAGAGGCAATGTCTGGAAGTGGCCTTAGAAGTCTTTGTTTCCATACTTTTTCATTCTCTGCATCAACTTTCCTATAATAATTTCCACACATGGAATGAAGCCTCTGAGTAAACACCTTCCCCTGATTATAAACCAAGGCTTCCTGGATAGTTCTTTCCATTTCTGGACTGTTCATAGCATTAAAAGGTTCGCAGTCATGTTATTCAAAATTAGCCCCCTACAATTTTTCCTCACTTGAGAAATAGAAAACAAGTCCTTCTGGCAGCCTCTCACTTTGTTTGAAGGCAACTGTCTTCTCCCCACTGAGAACTATGTCCCCTCAGTTCAAGTATGCCCAACCACTCTTCAAATGTTCTGATTTATAGGCTCCTAAGCATCTTGCTCATCCTCTACTGGACTTGTTGCAGTTCAATCAAGTCCCTCTTCAAAGTGTTGCCAGAAAGGAAAACAATATTGCAGGAATGACCTAAATATGATATGAAAGGGATTATCTCTGGTTGAAAAAACTGCAGGCACCAAGGAGATGATATGAGTAAGAGAAGAGTTTCTGTTGTTATGAGAATGGGGTTTTGAGGGGGAAGTAGAAATGGGGGGAATGGTAGGGGAAAATTCTCATCATAGTTTTCATTCTGTGATTCTGGAATAAAGTTAGAAAACACACACACACATAAATGAGAAGGGACTATGCACAAGGTTCACTATTAGGGACAATTGGAGAAACAAATGAATAAGACACAGTCCTAAAAGAGTCCACATATTATCATCTGCCTCTTGTGCCCTCCCCTTCTTTAGAATAAAAACCACATAAGGCTCTTTTGATAAGACAGACTGGCATTGGTCATTCTTGTTAGAGCACCTGGTTGGAACAGAAGACCCACAGAAAGATGAACTTGACCTTGCCTCAGGGTTGTTAAAGTCTGCACCCCAGAACCACAGCAAGATTTCATACTCCTGGCCCCACAGACACTCCACTGCACCAGTCTGGCTCCTGGATGCTCTTCCCCTTCCTCCCAGTCTGAGAGCCCTCCCTGCTCAAAACATTATCCACCTCTTTCCTCATCTAGACCCCAGATACTTCACATCTAGTATCCATTCTCCCTGACTCTGGGGACTTGGAAAGAAGAGTTGGCTTCTCCAGTCCCTTGCAGCAGGAAGCTCCTGACCACCAGGCTCATCTAGTCACCACTATCCCCAAGCACCTTGCATTTTGTTTGCCTGAGGAGCTGCAGCTACCAAAGTGATAGGAGGTGTGCAGGTACCACTCTGTGAGGGATACACAAACCCAGGCTATAGACTCTACCAGACTGCCAATTTTGGGATCCAGACCTGAAAAATGATGAGGATCATTCATTCTACAGATGATAAAATGAGGAAAGCCAAGAAAGTTACCTGACCCATTTCAGGTCACAGAGGAATCTTAGAAATGAAGCTATGGAACATCTAAATGGGTGCTCACATAGCTGGGCATGGTGGCGCATGCCTATAATCTCAGCTACCTGGGAAGCTGAGACTGGGGATCACTTGAGTCCATGGTACCTCGGGCAACTTGAGCCTGGGGTCCCATGGGCAAGAATAGCAAGATCTAGTCTCAAAAAAAAAAAAATGGCAGTGGCCTAAGAGCAAAGATCCTAAAAGGAAGACTTGGAGACCCACCATCGGCAGAGGACTGTCCCCATGAAGGAGCACCTCTACCAAAATACAAGACTGGAAATCTGATCCCCAAAGCTGAGGACCTGAAACATAATGGGAGGAAGCAGCAAAAAGAGGCAGAAATAGAAAGAGCAGCCACCCGGAAACAAGAAACAGGGGTGCAAACCAAAGTCACGTGGAATGGCCAATGAAGATATTGAGAACTAAAGGAAAAAAGAATACCAAAAAGACTAAAGGGCTAAACATGGACAAACAACAAAAAGAAAGGAGGCAATGAGACCAGAGGGAGCATGGTGAGGTGGGGTAATCCTATGGGGATCAACAATTATGCAATCATGTATAGTACAAAATTCAAAAATAAAATAAAATAAAAAAATAATGGGTGCTCAGAGCTCCTTTTGCCTGAGGACACATTAAAAACCCAAATTCTTTGTATGTACTGAAGAAAAGGCTTTGGAGTGGTTTTGACTCTCCCTTTTAATTTCTTGATAAGTTTCCTAAAACTAAAGGCCCACCACACTTACTGTAGAAAATATCGCAATTCACTGGCAATCATTTATCAAAAGACTCTAACAGAGCCCTACCTCCCACCTCTTCCTCAGGCATAGGGCAAGGGACCGCAGACAGAGCTCGTGAGTCTGGGATTTTCTGCTTCTCCCATATCCAAGCAATTGAACCATAGAATTATGAGGAAGGGGTAGAGGGGCAGAGAGATAGAGTTGCCCGGACACCCAGCCTCTCTCCCACTTACCAGGACTGATTCCAGGAAGGCCGGCAGTCACTGGGGTTTCAAACTACACCAGGCGTGTGCAGGGAACAAGAAGCAGTTTTCCTGCCTGAGTCTTCAGCTGGAAGGGAGGCTGGGTTCATGCATTTGACAGTCTGAAACTGCAGTCCCAGTGCCAAGCCCTCTTTTCAGGCCCTGTCCCAGAATCCCCCAGCTCCAGATGCCCAGCCTTCTCATTTGCTTACTCACCCTGCTGTTGTCCTGCTGTCCCACTCTTCTACCATGGCCTACCCACTCCTGCCTGCAGTACACCCTGCAGTCTCACCCTGCAGTACCCCCTTCTCCTAGTGCTACTCTGCATTACCCAGACACACTGCATTTCCAGGCCTTCTAGCCCCCAGACCCAATGGATGGGCACAGAGAGCCCCATTATTCATGCTAGACTGCCAGACAAAAAGTCAAATTGTGTTGGGCCCCTCATGGTCAAACATTTGTCCTACCAAAAGATGGGCAATTAAAAATAATATGTGCAGCTGGGCACAGTGGCTTGTGCCTGTAAGCTTCAGCCTATGAAGCAGCCGGGGCTAGGGATCACAGTTTGAGTCCCGCATGGGGCCTGTAGTGAAACCTAGTTCCAAAAAAATAGCTGGGCGTGGTGGCGTGCGCCTGTAATCCCAGCTATGTGGGAAGCTGAGACTTGGGATTGCTTGAGTTTGCGGTACCCTGGGCAACAAGAGCCTGCGGTTCCATGGGTAAAAATAGCGAGACCTAGTCTCAAAAATAAAATAAAATAATAGTAATAGTAATAATAATAATAATAATAATAATATGTGCTAACAGAGAACTTACTAGGTACCAGGCTCTATTTAATGTTACTGATACCAGGTTGAAAGGGGGCAGAAGTCTCCAAGTAGTTGGTCATAGGAAAAAAACCTTTTAAAACAGGGGCTGCCGCCCAGCTTTTTTTACCAGATCAGTCGCACTCGCGCATAGCAGTTGCCAAAGTCACAAAATAGTTGAACAGAGTTTTATTAACAAAGTAAATTAACCAGGAAAAACGAAAAGTTCTCAAAGCCACAGTGACCACTTATCTTACCCTAATGACCATGTAGCCCAAAAGTCCCAAACATGTGTCCAAGATGGCGCCCCTTTGCCCCTCCAAATCTCAGAGGTAGACACTTTCTCAAAGTCCAGTCTTTTTCTCCGGTATCTTTCTCTTCGCTCTTTCTCCAGTGTTCTGCACTGCTTTGCTTCTCCAAGGCTCTTTCAAATTTCTTCCACAATTGCTGATGAACAAATCAACTTTCCAAATCCCTGGCCATCTCCAGGTACCAGCTCACCATGCCACCTTGTTACAATGCCACACTGTCCACACCAGCAACTCTTCTTCTGGTCACCTGGTTCCTTGCCACTTCTAGCTCACTCTTCAGGGCGTTTCCCCTGGCCAGGCCATGTGGGCCTGTTCTTTCAGTCCGCCATTCTCGCCCCGTTCCTTTCTTTTCTCTTCACTTTTTATTTGCCTTTTGGTGCTTCTTGCTTCTCATGGGTTTTTCTCTCAGCCCCCACCCATCAGGGTACTTTGGCACCAACAATTTTTAGCTGCATCACTCACAACCCTATATAATTACTATCACTAGTGTGCCTATTTTATGAACTGGAGAATGGAAGCATAGAGTGATAGATTGTTTAAGACCAGTAGATAAAACAGAAAATGGTATATCCCAACAAAAGAATACTACTGAGCAGTATAAAGGAGCAAACTATTGCCACACTTAATAATGTGAATAGAGCTGGGCATGGTGGTGCGTGCCTGTAAGCGTCAGTCGATGGAGCATGCCTGGGATTGGGGATCTTAGTTCGAGACCCTCTCAGGGCAATGTAGCAAGATCTAGTTCCAAAAAAATAGCTGGGCATGGTGAAACGCACCTGTAATCCCAGCTACCTGGGAAGCTGAGGGTGGGGATTGCTTGAGTCTGTGGTACCCCAGGCAATGTGAGCCTGCGGGTCCATGGGCAAAAATAGTGAGACCTAGTCTCAAAAAATAATAATAATAATAATGTGAATGAATATCAAAAACATCATGCTGAATATAAGGTGCCAGACACAAGAGAGACCATATTGATTAATTCCCTTCTCATGAAATTCTGGAAAAGACAAAACAATAGTCACAAAAAGCAAATCAGTTGTGGTAGCCTGGGGTCCAAGATGGCCAAGAAGGAGCTTTATAGGATGATGGAAATGTTCCAAAATTTTATCAAGGTGGTGGTTACACAACTGTGTACCATTACACAGTTGTACCCAACTGTGTACCCAACTCATCAAAGGGTACGCTTAAAATAGATGATTTTTTGGGTATGTTTACTTGAATTTCAATGTGAAGGAAAAATTATTAAGAGAAGAAGAACAAAAGAAAATCCTGGAAAATATCAAGGATAGACAAACAAAAAGGAAACAAGAAAGATGGAAAGAGTAATCAGAGAAATGTGAGGACTAAGACAGAAAGCCAAATGGAACAAAGAAACCAAATGGAGAATGCCTGTTGCATTGTGGTGGCCAAATAAATTGTTGACTGAGTGAATGAGCAGTGTTCAGGGCATGGAAGTGGTCAATGAGCTACAAAGAAGTGTCATGGCAATGAGAACTCTAAAGAGGCTTCTCACTTTGAAACTGGAACCAAGAACAAGAGCCACAAGAGGGAAGGGAATCCCCTATTTTTTTTTCATCTCTTGTATTCTGACACTTTGCAAAAAGAGAAAGAAGTACAATATTGTATACTATCAACACATCACCTGCCCTGGAGTTCAGTCAATCCTAATGCAGCTGCAAACAACAATAGAGTATTGGGCTCCTTTGTGATTTTTCCGTTTGAAAATTCCATCCTGATTCTTAAGTTACTGAATACACGTAGTAAGATTCAATTATATGAAAATATTTTGAAATACTTTTAACACTGTTTGACTAATGCCTTGACAAGGGAGTTGATGATTTTTGCTTTATTTTGATCTTCTGAGATACGTGATTAAGCCCTCAGAAGGGTGAAAATCCTAGAAGGTCTGACCTCCGTGGTGTTGAGCTTCTGACACTGGTTGAGGGAGAAATAACTAGCAGTGTGCTATGGTGTTCAGCACAGCCATCCCCCATTGTAAGCTTTCCAGACCTCATGCTCTGCCTTATAGGACCTGAATCAAAATGACTGATGGAAGAGGGTGTTACCTGTAAGTTAAAGGCTGACTGATGGTTTCAGTGTGAAGCTTTGGGTCTCCCAACACCGGCAGATCGTTAGCTTCTAGAAAATGTCCAACCTCTGGAGGTCATGGTTATTATTACAAATCAATAAATACATGAAAATATAAAAAAAGAACAAATGGCCTTTTTATGTGCTGGGGATATTTAAAAACTAAGCCACAAACTCACATGAATACAGAGTCCTGTTTACAGCATAAATCCTCCCTTTGCTTTCACAAAGCAGGAGCAGAGACCATTAGAAGAACCATACTTCACAGTTAATGTTGCATTAAATTTTAACCACTGCAGTCATGGTTAAAGAGATATTTTCATTATAATCCAGTATCTTCAAGAACTTGCAATTTAACTTAGTTCAGCACTCTCTTTTGGCAAATTGATTATATTCATATTGGTTTCTTATTCAAAGAATATGAATGTTAAGTTTGATAAAATAGAATCAGTCCTGAGGTTTATTTAAATGTTAGAAAATATAATATCCTTAAACACAGAGCAGCATATATTAAAGGGGAAAATATTAAGCCCCTGTCAGAAATAAACATTGTTCTACTTCTATTTCTTTGTTATTAAGTATAATTTATTCCCGTGAAAAATGCATATAGTACCACATAAACTTACAGTGTGTAAAAAGGAAAACTAAAAGCTGAAGACAAGAGGAATTATTGGTTAGTCCTCTAATTTCTACTTTATACAATCCTTAGGGAAAAAAATGTCAATTGGTAATAAAAAGAGACGAATACAGTAATGGGGAAAACAATGAGAAAGTAGACAAACTATGCCTATTCCTATAACAGGTACCACTTTACTGGGATGGGGCTGAGAATCTGTGCTCCCTGCTACCAAGGCACAGAAGAAAACTTGATAACCTGATATAACTGTCATCAGAAAGGAGAAAATGTATGCGAAATCCTTCAGGAAAATAAATATTTCAATTTAAGAAACACACTGAACTTTAATCATATCCTATTCTCTTTGAACATTTAGCTGTGGCTCCTAGTGACATTTTGCTGTGAACTAAATTTTAAATTCCTATGCCAAAGCTCTAACTGCTAATATGACTGACTGTGTGTAGGTGGTAAATAAGGTTGCATGAGATTTTAAGATCTCTCTTTCTCTCTACCATGTGAGGACACATTAAGAAGGTGTTATTTGCCAGTCTGAAAGAGAACTCTAACCAGAATTTAACCATGCCAGCACCTTGATTTCAGATTTCCAGTACCCAAAACTGGAGAAAATTAGTTTTTGCTTTTAAGTCATCCAGCCTATGAGCAGTTCGCTGTGGTAGCCCGAGCTGATAAATGCACATTTTAGCATAACCTATGTGGTTATGCACTATGACAGGTAAACACATTGTGCAATCAGATGTCAGGAAAATTAATCTGACCCTGGCTCTTTTTCTCTGTCCATGACTTGACAATGCAGAAAGCAGAAGAATTTAATTAGGTATTTTTACCTGTCCTATAAACTGCAAAATAAAATAATAAATTAATTTTTACTCTTTCTCAATGTCATGCTGAAAAGGCATAGTTTATTTATTTATTTTTTTTAACAAACCATATGGTAAGTCATTTTCATTTCAGTCTGTCTTTGACAAGTTGAAAAGGGAAGACATTGCCATAGATATCTAAGAATAGAAGACTGATTAATTGGGTGGCAATGCTTTGACTTTGTAACTATGGACTCTTACGGATTTTTTAAATATTCATATTATAATATTAAGCAAAAATTAAAGTAAAAAACATGTGCTCTCATTACAACACAAAAGGACAGTAAGGTTAGTGTGAAAAATGAAATTAATTGTATCAGGTGATTGAAGTATGAGTCACTACATTTTATTTTCTGAATGTTGCTAGATTTTCTTTTCTTATTATTTATCATTTTTAAAATAAGTTCAAAAACACCTATGGGTATCTTCTGTAGAGAACTGTCTTTTATTATCAAATTGACTGTGTCTTTTATTAGTTATTGAAGATTCCACTTGTGATGAAAGTTTTGTTTGATTGATAGTACTGTCATTTTAAAGACAGAGTCAAAAATAAATAAATCAAAACAACCAAATGTCTCAAATTTAATGAATCTGAAAGCTCTAATTTAAATATCTCCAAAAGACAAGGTCAAGATGAATATTGTGGTGACAATATCCGTTCATCTCACTATAAATATTAAAATTATTCAATGTTTCAAGGTGAAACATGAGATGTAATTCGTAGAAAATGCAAAGCAGTTGACCTTACCAAGGCAGAATTCTGATTACTAAGGATGAGTTGAATAACAAAGACCTCCTACCAGGTGTTCATTCATTTAGTCTATTGGCATTTACTGATTACTTAGAGAGTAGTCATTTTAAGGAACAGGTTTCAGAGTCAAACTGCCTGCACTTAAATTTCTACTCCACCACTTTACTAGAGTTCTGATCCTGTGTATTATTCAAAATAAGTAAGGTTTACCATAAAATCTCAGTTATAACAAAAACATAATAAACAGAGTATTATTGCAGTCTTATACATGTATGTACTGTAGTCTTATATGCAATATAAATCCATCACCATTCTGGAAGCTTCTTTAAGGATGTACTGAATTCTGAGGGGTTAGTAGAAAATAACGGCAGAAGAAATGTGTTGGGTGGCAGAAAACACCAGAGCAGACTAGTCCATGAAGTTGAAACATTTGTGAAGACCCTGGAGAAGGGAAAAAGCTGACCCTCCTCTCAGGAATCAAAAGAATATGACTAAAATGCAGTGATGGGGAAGAATGACCAAGAGGAAGCTGATGATCAGGCAGGCGCCAGGTCATGAGGGGACTTGCTGGTCGTGCTAAAGGCCAGTGCTTTATCTCACAAGCTATGGGAAGTACTGAATGATTAGTAGCAAAACAGGTAAATGATTCTTTTTTCATATGACTGTTCTAATTACTGTGGGGGGAAAGTATTGAAAGGAAGGGACAGAGTTATGAAGCCATTCCATTTGTGCTGAGAGGAGAGTGGGTTGGCCTAGCTTTTGGCAGTGGAGCTAGAGAAAACTGGGTCATTTTGACATGACACCTGAAAATTCAAATTAGATTATTTTAAGTTTAAAAAAGGAGTGAGGCAAAATGAACTGTAGAACATATACTACGTAGATATATTTTTATTTTCTTATTCATTCATTCACTTACTGCAGTGTTTAAAAAGGATTTAAGGTGACTCCAGAAAACAAGGTGAAAGAGGAGGCGACAGAAAGCAGGGAACTGTTTCTCTGTGTAAAAAAAGAAAACATGTCTAAGAGAAGGTTTTATTTTTTAATAAAAGAAATTTTGTTTAATGCTGACCATAGGCACCATCTCTTTCCTCCAAGAAGTTGTCTTAGGACTCAAGTAGGTCTAAAATATTCCTTTTTCTGCAAGCTATAGTGCTTCCATGCTGTGATTTTTTTTTCATAAATGATACATATATTTGTGTATTAAATGACATAAATAATTCATATTAAATTTCTGTGCTGGTGATGCTCATTTCAATCAGGCTATAAATTTGCAAAAGTGCTCAGACCCTTGCCCAGGGCTGACCCGCAGCAGTTCTCAGTTCGCACTTAATGAAAGGGTCTGAGTTGTGGGTGGGTCTACGTCAGTGTTGAAACCCTGTGCCCTCACTGACTTGCTCAGGAAGACCTTTCAGGGTAGAATTACCCTAACAGCTAAAATCCAACTTTACTCCTGCCAGGTTTTCTTTGCTGGGCCTGAGCTTCCTAACTCCAGTATTTCTTTCCCATCCCAAGGCTCAAGCTCAATCTAGTTCAGGTCCTGCCTGAACAGCTGTCAGCTTTCCTTGGCTGA
Source organism: Uropsilus gracilis (assembly GCA_004024945.1). Taxonomy (NCBI): domain Eukaryota; kingdom Metazoa; phylum Chordata; class Mammalia; order Eulipotyphla; family Talpidae; genus Uropsilus; species Uropsilus gracilis. The sequence goes on along the minus strand of PVHY01019955.1, from coordinate 13,132 downwards.
CTGCAGATCTGTTCTCACAGTGGATCCCTCGTAAGTGCCTCTAAGATAGACATATCATAGGGAATGCCCTAAAAATCTACTGAGGTGTGAGAAGAAAATGTTAGAATGTACAGTTATGTGTCTATACATGCTTTCATTTTTTTATCAAAAAAAAAGAAAAGAAAATTTAGGATCCAATATTTCTATGTTTGAATTGACATCAACACTCCTACTTGGCACGGGTGTCCAATGCCTCTTGGCACACACTGTCCCAAATCACTTGAAGAGCTATGTATGGGAGGCTTCCACAGTAAAGTTGGTGGTGGTGGGGGGGTGTCATTGAGGATTCAGTGAAGTAGATTTACGGATTACTTTATCTGGTTTTAACTAACTTGACCCACCCCACCCCCCACATACACACACAAAGCAACTTAATAAAGCTGCTATAAAAACTACAGTTGGAATACAATGCCAATACTATGAAAAATTTGTGAGGCATTTTACGGCAAAACAGACACTGTCCGTTAATTTATTTAACCTGCACAAAGCCATGTAAAGAAGGGACTTTTATTTCCATTCTAAACATGAGGAAACTGGATCATGAGGAGTTTAAGGAAATACCTTGAGGCATCAGCAGAGTTGTAGCTCATCCAGGTAGTCTGTCTTTAGTAAGTGCTCTTCCTCACAATAGGAAACTCATAAGAATGCGGAAACAAAATGGTAGAGGGACATGTCTCCTCTTGGCTCAGCATCTCAGATAGCTTAGGAAGCTAAAAATCTGACCATTGTGACAAACAAAATTTTATGAAACTCTTGAAAAGCTATTTGATAACAATTTGCACTCATGATCCTATTATAGATGAACTTAGTTTACCATGTCTCAAGACAATAGCCAATAATAGTAGGATGTGTATTAAATTGATATACAAATTAATTAACATGTCTTGATGACCTATTAAGTAAAAATTAGATCAAAAAAGTCTGCACATCACTGCCCTAGAAATTAATGAATAACTAAACAACTTTCTATGAGGGTCCTGAAGCTTGTATTTCAAATGTTTATTGTGGTTATTTTCTGGGAAATGAGACTGTATGTACAAAATAGTTTTGAGAAAAAAGTGGCATTACTAGCATTAAAATTAAATAATTTTGGAATTTTCCAAATTATCATGAAGGAAATTTTTTGAAGAACAAACTGTATTTTTGTTTATACTACCCAACTTCAGAGTGCCTAACTTCTTAGCATGGCATTTAGAATTTCCATGCTTGTGATCATCTTCTGCAGTCTTTGCAATACCCTCTGCTGCTTTTCTCCACCAGGAATCTCACTTTGCTAGCAGGATGAATGGCACTCTAGACTCCCCAAACCTCCTTGCTCTAAATGGTTTCTGCCATCCACCACATCAAGATAAAATGTACTCTAGTGGGTAAGACCTTCAATGGAAAAGAACTTTAATACAATTAGTATGTAATAAAGAAGAGAGAAGGGGGACACAAAGAATACAGTTTTCAAATCAAACACCCAAAATTCCCCATGCCCTCCTGGGTAAATGCCCAGTTAAAGGGCGTTGTCCCAAAACAAGGCTACTGAGGGTCTGAAAACCAGCCACTAGTCTATGACACCTTCTGATGGGGACCCAAAGGAAAAGGGCAAAGAGCCCCAGCACATCTGAAACAAAAGGAGCAAAGTCAAAATCGCAATAAAGGTTGCCATTTTTAACCTCTCTGGGGGTCTCTCACTCTCAAATCCACTGTACTAGTCCAAGGCTGAGAAATATAATAGCTTCTTCACTTGTCTCTCTTCTCCATGTGCCTTTAGCAACTTTCCTTCTTCCTTTCTATCCTTCCAATCTCCTTTTCCCTGCCCCACTCTACCCTTCCTTGGGTGGGACAGGGAACCTAGAACTTCCCCTGCCCCTGGGGACCACTCTGTTACAACTTCACTCTATCTCTGTTGGGTTGTCAGCTTTCAGGTCAGTATTAGGCCATTGCCTGAGGCATATAACCTGGTTGGGCAAAAGAGCTCATTTTGTCTTGTAATATTTCTACCAATCCTCTGAGCTCAAATGCCTTGTCTTAAAAGAACTTATTCCCCTACATCCTGCAGACGTTATGTCTGCATCTTTATATCTTTTAAAATATTTGTTTTAATTATGGATAGGGCTACCCTATAATGTTCATACAAATTACACAGTGCACACACAGTTGGGAGAATGAAGGTCAAATTCTAGCTCAGGCCCTGCTAATCAAGTTCTGAGTTCCAATTCACATACTGGATAATAATGTTCAAACTAGATTATTAGCTTCCTAAAAGAAGAGAACATTCTTGTTCATCTATCTGGCATAGTTCCTACAACATGCCTTATCAGAAGAAAACAATAAATGCCAGTTGTATCGAATAGCAGGGAACATTTTCAGCTAAAACTCACACATGCTGCATCATTTTTAATCTACTTTATTAGATTAAAGGAAATCAGTCACCACATTGACTTTATGCTCTCTTAAGCATCTATTACAATGTTAAACACCATAGGGATAGATATTGTAGATTAATTTATTATAGTAAACGATCCCTACTCATTTGCATTTTTTCATCACACTTTTCTATCTATGTTGTGATCAGCTGTCTAAGTTTTATTTATTATATTTTATCTTTCAAAAAGCCTGGCATCATTATAATTATAGTCCTTACATACTTAATAAATCTTGAGGTTTTTGTAATTAAATCAAATAAGATGTTAAGTCTGGCTCTGAGAATTTATGACTCATAAAAAACAATGCCATATACCCAGCAGGAATCTAATAAATGTTGATTATTAACAAAATGATCATGATGATTGGAATTAAAAACCTATATTCTGCCTGCAGATAAGTAAATTAAAGGATAATTGAAGATTCTTAAATTTTAATTTGAAAATAACCTAAATTAGCTATGTGTGTAGAAAATTGTATCAACAATTTACATAAGTAAATTTTAATTTTTTCTACCTTGTAATAATGAAAAATACTCCTTTATTCACTCACACAGGTTTGTGAAAGGTTAGGTGATTTTATACAGAAGACCTGCATGCTGTCTAAAAAGAGAGAAGAAAAGGAAGGGGAGGAATAGGAAAGGAAGGGGAGGAATAGGATAGCAACAGTTTATCTTTTTAAAGAAAAGCTTCACTTTAGGATATATAGAGAGAAATTGATAATCTTCCAACATAGAACACCTATAAGGATTAAATAGTAAAATTTTTGCGAATGATGAGGAGGTCTAGCATAAACCATCAAAAAACTGAAAAACTAATTTGAATACTTAAAATAAGAAGGATTTTTACAGCAAAGTTTCTTTGTTGAAATTTTAAGAGAAAGGGCCAGAGACTTTGAATAACCCAATTTAGCTAAAATTAAAAGTGGTAAATCACTGCTTCCTTCCACTGTTAGCAAAACTTACTTATCACCTAACAATCAAGAAAATTAAAATATATTTTGTAGAAATATATTATTTACATTAAAGCCATGTTCTGTAACATCTATAGTAACAAAAAAGGATTCATCTATTATCAAAAACTGCTTAGGTATCCACTCAGCTCATCGCTTACTAACCTTATGATCTTGGCAAGCTACTTAACACCTCTACTGATTCTTTGTCTATAAAATGGGGATAGTAATTGTACTCAATTCAGAATGTAGTTGTGGGGAGCAGTGAGACATTATGTCTAAAATATTTAACACAGGGTTTTGACCATTTGAAAAGCTCAGTAAAAACTTGCAGAGACGGTCCACCAGCAGGCAGCTACAGGGTTGCCTGTCTACCTGGGATCCTGGGCCTTCAGAGTTCCTTTGCCAGTGGGGAGCCAAGGCAGCATGAACCATGGGTAGACCCCCTGTGCCCAAAGAGCCTGGGAGGAGGGTCCGGATGGGGTTTTATCCCCATCCACCAGTGGATTGTTGCACAGGACAGCCACTTGCAGCCTGGACAGACCAAGGCATGGTTCGGCCAAGCCCCTAATCCACAGGGGCTTGGGTCTGCACCTGCCTGGCCATCCGGGCCCTGCCCCCACGCAGGGAAAAACCAGCATGGAACCAGGGTGGAGCCCTAAACACTGCCCACCAGCAAGCAGCTACAGGGTTGCCTGTCCACCCGGAGTACTAGGCCTTTGGAGCTCCTTTGTCAGCTGGGAGTCAAGGCAGTATGGAACCCTGGGTAGGCCCCCTGCACCTGGAGAGTTTCTGGGAGGGGGATTCAGATGGGGTTTTAGCCCATCCACAAGCAGATGGTTGCATGGGGCAGCCATCTGCAGCCCAGGTGGACTGAGGCATGGTTTGGCCAAGCCCCTATCCCAAGGGGGCTTGGATCTGCAACTGCCCAGCCATCTGGGGCCTGTCCTCAGCAGGGAGAAACTGGTACAAGGGTGGGGGGAGGGGAGGAAAGCCCCCTCCATTTCAATCTCACTCCAGCTAATCTTCTGGAGGAGGAAGAACATAAATAATACAAACCCCATCATAGAAAGGGTGAGGGATCAGGTAAAAATCTAGCCCACAAGTGTGAGCTGGACACAGGAGACAGAATATTGAGAGAACCAGTGCATGTGAGACTGGAGAAACAAATATGGAAACACGATGTCACAAATGCACGCCTACACACTCACCCCTTCTGGAAGAGCCAAGACCTCACTTCTGAGATGCCTTCTATGAGAGCAGGGCATCCCCACACCACAGGAGAAGAAGGCCAAGAGTGGGGCATTGGACCCACAGCAAAATTGCAAACTGAGGTAGAGGAGATGCTCTACCCTGGCCATTCACAGATGCCTGTATCCACAGAGAAACTTCTTCAGCAACACTCACTGGGGGGTGAGGCTTCCTAAACCAAACACCAGAAGCATACGGTCAAACAGCAAAACAACACAGAGAAGGCATTGGAGAAGATAGCCTGCAACAAACAAACATGGACAGACCACAAATAAATATAGACTAGTTGCCCAATGCAAGGTTAACACTGAAAACCTTCCGGCACGTTTCTCTTGGTACCAAGAACATAGTCCCTCACCCAATGAAAAGACACTGCCACAGGAAAGAAAGAGACTAAAGAGAGACTAATGGACTTAACACAGACTAGCAAACAATAAAGAGAGGGGTTTAAGTGAACGGAGGTGCGCCAGAGGGGGTGGGAGATAACCCGAAAACCGTTTACCGAAGTTGTGATTTAAAGAAAACAAATTAATAAAATTTTATTAAAGAAAAAAATTAAAATAAAATCTTATTAAAAAAAAAACTTGCAGAGTCATAAAACCTATGAACTAAAGCAGTCAATAAAAGACCTGAAAGTTTTCAAATGCTGAGCACCTACAATGTGCTAGTCACCATGCTGGTTAGTGTTCATATCATTTATTTGATTAACTGTTTTCAAATTACATTCACCTAGGTAAAGAACACATAAGGACTTAATGAAAAAATGTAAAAAAATGACTTCAGCTAACATTGGCACTCACAAATTTTATCCCAGAGACAGAGATTTCCACTAAGAACTTTTTTTTTTTGTGGCATAGGTAGTATCACATACTGCTTGAAATATCTATGTTTAACATAGTATACATAGCCATAGCACCATCTTCTAGAATACAAATGCTGTACGTACTATCCTGCACCTTGGATTTTTTTTTTCATTTATTATAGCTTGTTTTTTTTTCTTTTCTATTGCACTCTTTAAAAATAATCTCATTTTGGAATAATTTGAACTTTAAAAGAAATTATAATAATATAAACTTACATGAAATACATAACATGAAAAATAAACTATAATATGGTTATATTATATATCTAAGGTATATTTGTCAAAAATAACAAATTATGTTGACACATTAATGCTAACTAAATTCTGGACTTCACTAGTTTCTTTGCTAATATCCTTTTTTTGTTACAGTTTCTGCTCTAGTTGTGTTCCTACTTTAAGTCAGCATGATATGGTACATGTAGTCTATATCAGTTTTATTTTTCCACCCTACTGTATTTTTAACAAGTGCATAGTATTATGTAGTTTAGGTTTGCCATAATTTACTTAGGCCTCTTCACAAATTTTTGTATTGCTTCTAGTTTCTGTTTATTGCAAACAATTATGAATATTATTACATGCATATTTTTGTTCATTTCAATTTAGTATTTCAGAAATAGAATTGTTGAATCAAAGAACATGTACGTTTTATGTATAATTTTGACATGCATATTGTCATATTGTCTTGGGAGAAATTTATACTAATCCATGTTTCACAAAATTGAAGTAATTTTTTTATTATCCCATCAATATTGCTAATCAGAGTGAAAGTTTCATTTTGTTGCTTTTATTTGCAGTTTTTAGAAATGGGTAAAGAATCTCTTCAAATATTTATTGACAATGCATGTTTCACTTTTTAATCAAATGTGAATTTACCTTCCTTATCCTGTCAATGGTTATATTTTCCTTATTGATTTTTATGATCTCTTAAGGAAATTAGTCACTTGTCATATTTGTTACAAATATTCTTCCAGTTGATATGTTATCTTTTGACTATATTTTTATTGATATTTCATGATACACAGCTAAAACATATTAATCACCAATTTTTTCTTTATAGTTTTGGGTTTGGTTTTTGTTCCAACATATTATTATAGAATTGATGCCATTGTATACATTATTTCTAATCCTCATAAATCTAAATATAGTTATTATAACAAACCCTTGATATTCTCAAGGAATATTGAGGTCTCTTCAAACACCCAATTTATAAATACTACTCTGATGGAAAGATCTTATGAAATACTATCAAAAGGTTAACACCATTATTCCATTTTTATTTAATTGGATTCCTTCTTATTCTTGAATTTTGAAATTTGAGGGCTTACAGAACCCTAAGGTTAGGATGAATCACAATTTGTCTTTGTTTGCCTGAAGCTCTAATATTTGTGTCTCCTCATTCTACATTTTGATAATACATTTCTCTTGGTATGAGCCTCTTTTTACCTGTTGAAACACATTGACCTACATAACCTTTTCATTTGTAAACTTCTTTGCCTCTCAGAGAGAGGTGAGCACTTCTAAAGTAGTGCCTTTCTTAAAGTTTATGTCATTAGCAAAATGGTATGTCCTGTACTTTAACCAACCTTTCCTTGAGGTCAAAATGGGTTGAGCACGCCATTAAATGACTTTACACTATTGCTTCATAAAAGTATTTGTACATATTCCTACATACATTTTTTTGAACATCATGTTTCTTGTTCTCATCTTTTCATTAAAAGTTAGTTATCTTCTCAATGGTTACTAGCTATTCTACGCAACTGATGACATTGTTCTGCAGCAGTGGAAGCACTGAAATAGTTTCACTGAAGTTGTTTTCAGATTGTTTGCCTTGTTTCCTTATTGATGTCAGTCCCATCACATATCTAAGTCTTTGATTAATTGCATATTTCACTCTTTAGCTTACCCAAAAAGTCATCACAAGACTCTTTCCATCACTTTATTGAATTCTTTAATCTCATTGCTAATAGTCAAATTCTTTTCAGTCATTTTCCACAAAGAAAATTTTAAGCATTTTCATTAAGATTGTGCATAAGCAGGAAAAGTAGGCAACAATAAAACTAAATCTATGTATAGTTGTTGGTCAGTTAGCAAGATTTATTTACTAGGTAGTTGCCTGGGTTATTTATTTTAACAGCTCTTTAATAGCACCAACTCTATGTCAGGCATTGTTAGGGCTGTGCAGTCCCTCATGGAGCTCAGTCTAGTGCTAGGGTGATTATAACCAATATATATCCATGTAACATATTTATTTAGTATACACCAACATGCCTATACATGTCAGCTCCAAAGACTATATAGTTTTCCTCATTTGTATACCGAGGATAATAGTGGTAATGCATTAAGTATGGATAAAGTCGTCTCCTTTGTTGCCAACTTGCCTAGCAAACTCCAAACCCAGCTTGGATGAAGCCACCAAAGTCCTAAAATGGAAACAACACAGTTAAGTTCCATTCTAATTTATGCTGAGTTTTCAACCTGCTTGATAATTTTTTTCCACAACTCTTTTCATTCTCACATATACTCACTTTATACCTGCAATATTCAACCAATCTTAACTGTATAGATTTTTGTGATTATTATTTTATTTTATTTACTATTTTGTGTGACTTTATAAGGTAGAACTATTGTTTTTAATAGATAGCATGAGTTTATTTTTCTAACAAATTGATGTGCAATAAGGTTACATGTCTGTATAATGTTCAAAGTCATTAACTCTGAATACATGTCTACTTCAGTTGAATAAATTAACCAATTCTCTACTTACCAAAAACTATCCCAAGCAATATTAACTTGCAAAGGGTTGTGACTAGCTTTTCTTTTTTATATAAAGATCTGTTGTTTTAGGAATTTTAATTAAGTGCTCAAATCTTTAATCAATCAAATTTAATTTTAAAAATAGAACAAGGAAGTAAAAATATCATATGCACAAGGAAGTAAACACAAGATACAAACAGAATCTTCTGGATTTTATTTGATATAGCAAAGTCAGGTATAATACAAAACTCACCAGTATATTTAGATATTTTTTATTTTTCTTTCTGTATTCTTATTGGACTTTTCAAGTTGATATTCAACCACTTTGAGTTTCCACATTATCAATTCAGCTTTATACCTCTTTATTATTTGAAGATTCTTTTCCTTACATAGTTTTTGCTCATCCAGTTTCCTTTTCCTCTTGGTTAATATCCGAATTTCATCTAGTTTCCTTTCATGTGTCACATTTTTACTAGCATAATTCATAAAAAACCTTCTTCACCCTTGCTCCTACCTCCTCCCTCTTTCCCTTTGTTTCCCTCTGTTCATCTACTGGTTTATTTTTATTTCACTTTGTCCACTCATCTGTTTATTCCCTTATAATACACATGCAGGTGAAATCACCTAATATTTGTCTTTTTTTTTCTCTGACTTATTTTGCTTACCACAATCACAAGATAAGTCCATTATATCCTCAATTTATTGATTTTTAAAAAAAACCCTAAAGCTTGGAAATAGAAGAGATCTGTCAAGAGAGGTCCACAAAGTTATTAAAAATAGTTGTAGGATTCCCATTCAGGTGACCAATTTTCAGCTTTTTTTTAAAGCCACTTGCCTATACAGTCTCCTTTAGATAATGTTTAAGATCAAATGTCCTCTTTAGGTCAATCATAGAGATCTAGATGTCAATAACCTTTCTAGTCAAAATTGCAAATATTAAACTGGTATATGTCATGGCTCTGCTGTCTAGTTGAGATAAGAAATTCAGAAAGGTGTTATATAGAAAGTAACAGTATGAATCACAACAACAGATTGGTCAGGCCCCAAAGCCATATTACACTGACTAAAGATCTTTTTTATCTTAAAGCATAGTTATGGTAAAACTTCCTATTCATTCACGAAATAGATTCAACATTATTACTAAAAGTCACAGAATGGTGAATATTACAATTTCTTAAATTGTATGAGTTTGACTGTGTCTTTTAAAAATAGCTTAAAATATGGAAATAGCTCACAAAGAGTTTTGAAATAAAAAGAGAAAGGAAAACACTACTATGTTACTGTGAACACTTAAAAACACACATTTATTTGGGGATAATTTTAGATATGCAGAAAAGTTTCTAACATAGATGAAATAATCTATATTGTACCCCTTCCAGTTTCCTCCACAGTGAACTTATAGATTATGAAATAATCTATATTGTACCCCTTCCAGTTTCCTCCACAGTGAACTTACAAGGTGTACTTCTTAAGCACATTTGTTAAAACTAAGAAATTAATTATTAGTAACCAAACTAAAGGTTTTATTTGGATTTCACCAAGTTTTTGACCATTTCCTCTGTTCCAGGAGTCAATCCAATGTACTACATTGTATTTCAGTGTCATATCCCTCCCCCGCTGGGCTCAGTGTCCTCTGGTATGTGACAATTACTCTGTCTTTTATTGTTTTTGCTTGAACTTTACTGACTTGAGAAATACCTGCCAGGTATTCTCTAAATGTCCCCTAGTCTTGAATTGTCTTTTTTTTTTTTTTTTTCATGTTTTGACTGGTCTTATCCTAGGAAAATTTTAAAATGAAGAGAAGAAAAACAAAGTTTAAAAAGTTATAAGAAAAATAACACACCTCTGTCATACACCCATTTTGGTATTCTTTTTATATGAATCTTACCTCAAAAGGTCATGAGTTCAACAAAAATTTATTAAGCATTTGCTATGTTATTGTCTTAGGTACAGAGGATATACCAAGGAAATCACTCTAGACTGAATCATCATAAAAGATCTTTTTGAGAAGGTAATATTTGAGAGACCTGCATGACAAAAATGGAACTAAAGAAGAGCAAAGATGTGGGGAAGAACAATTCAGGAAAAAGAAATAACTAGAGCAAAGAATTTGTAGCAGAGATAAATTTTACATGTTTTTTTAAAAAACAATTAAGGCAGAGGGTTGGTTCTTTGGTGTAAGAAGAAGAGTGTAGATGTGATAAGCACTAGGCAGATTAAAATTTGATAGTGCTGAGAAGTATGTATTGTTGGAGGATAAGAGGAGAGGCCAGGATATAGTCAAGAGATGATTGCAACAGAAATTTGATGATTTGAGTGGACATAAGAAGTGGACAGATATTAGTGGACATAAGAAGTATTTGGATTTGAGATATATTTCAGAAGAAAAAAGCACTGAGAAGCAAATTGAATGTAAAAGAAAGATTCTCAGATTTTGGACTTAATAAATTGAGTTGAGGATGGTGCAATCTATAGAGGATAGGAGAGAATACAGCAAATATTACAAGAGGACGGTGGGGAAGGTTTGGTAATCAGTGCTTTGTTTTGGTCAAGTTTGTTTAATTCATCAAAAAGATAAACAGATGTACGAGTTTGTAATCCATTGGAAGAGGTTTGAGCTGGAGACATAAAATCCATTTACAGAATAAAACATCAGATACATGCAATATCAGTGACTTAGTTTACTTATGAGCAGCCAAAAATCTCTATTTATTTGTCAATTCATATACCTCCAGAAATATCTATGATATACCTACTAACCTATCAGATTCTTGTACCGTGAGGTCAATGGTCTTTAACATGAAGAGTATTCAATCAGAGAAGGTAGAACTTGGGAAGAAAGTATCATAATCATTTTTGTATTTATTTTTACCTAGAATAGAAAAAAAATGTTTAAAATATTTACCATATAGACCACAGGCTTTCACGATGAATGAAGAGTACAAATTATGCAATGTGAAAAATCAGGAATCTTCATTTTTCTAATATATTGTGATTAATTTCTGTTTAGGCAAATTACCAATTATTTTATTATTTTTTTAAATTAACCCTCACTAAAACAAAAGTGGCTAAAAATGATTTTTGGAAAGAAAACATGAGTTGGAGATAGTACTATAAGTCTAAGCAAAAAAGGTGATGGTAGAGATGATACATTTCAATTGGGACATGAACTCTGCAAAAGCTATCCAGTTTTTTTGTTTTCTTCTTTTTTTTTTGTTTTGTTTTTTTTGAGACTAGATCTTGCTATTTCTGCCCGTGGAACCGCAGGCTCTCGTTGCCCAGCGTACCACAGACCCAAGCAATCCCCAGCCTCAGCTTCCCAGGTAACTGGGATTACAGGCACGCACCACCACGCCCAGCTATTTTTTTGGAACTAGGTCTCGCTATGGGCCCCAGGCGGGACGCGAACCGCGATCCCTAGTCCCGGCCGCTTCATAGGTTGAAGCTTACAGGCACGAGCCACCGTGCCCGGCCCTAAAAGATATCTAGTTAACTAACATTTTGAAATTAGAGATTTGGAAATATTCCATTATATGATGGAATAATGTATGTGAGGCAAGTGAAGCATTCAGATTGGGTGCAAAAATAAGGGAGTACACTAATACAAGTCATCAAGCCATAATGTAATAGTCTAAAAAGTCAATATTAATGCAAAATCTATGAAAAATACAAAAATTTTAACGAATGGCAAGATCAGTAACCTGAGAAAATCTTATATGTGTACACTAAAACTTCCTAACTAAATTTCAACAAAAACTTTTCATGGTTGGTGGATGGCAGTGATCAAAATGGATACTTGCATTAGCATGAGCAGCCAAAGATGAAGCACTTCCTTCATTGGTATCTACATTTTTGCAAATTATCTTTTTTAATTTATGATACCCATTAAGGCAAAGTACAGAAATAACCAGAACACCGAGTCAGACATTTTAATAATTGTTTCACAAAGTATTTAAAGATTTTTAAAACCATTGAGGTCTGGTCAAATCATATTCTTGTGACTAAATATTTTTGAGAGCAACAAGGGCTTTCATAGTACTAATATAACAACTCAGTTATTTTAAATGTTTCATCTTTATCCTATCCTCTTTACGTTTTAAAAATATTATAAAATGACATACACAGTAGGACTTGTATATAATTTATATTCATATCCAGACATCATGGTGGGAGTAATGGAGTGCAATCAAAAAATATTTGAAGAGCATAGGTACTGGTAGTTAACACAGTGGGTGGTAGGAACATGGTAGCATTCTATTACCTCAGCATGCTGTAAAATCCCTGTACCTATGTAAGTCTTTATGAAGGACATCCCCACGGAGTCTGCACGAAGAGTGGTTTGAAGAAAGAGGATTTAGAAAAATAAAGCAAAATTTGTTTAGCATAAAACATAGTACAATGCTTATTATGAGAGGAGATTAAAGTACCCTAAAAGACATTTTAAAGAGGCTCATAAACTTTAACTGCAGCCCTACTCTTTGTAACACTCTAGGTCAGGACTTGAAGAAGGACGTTCTCCAAAAGTGAGCACCAAATGGAGTGTGTATAGGGTGGAGAGTGAGACGGCAATCATTTCTCTCTCTGTCTCTGTCTCTCTCTGTCTCTCTCTCTGTCTCTCTCTGTCTCTGTCTCTGTCTCTCTCTCTCTCTCTTTCTCTCTCTCTCGAAAAGCCCTGTGGTCTCCCCTGAAGGGTTAGGGACACATACTGTACCTCAGAAGGGAGAACTTGTAGTTGGAGGTTTACAGGTGCCTGGTACAGAGAGGCTGGTCCTTGCAGTCCTCCCAAGGGGGCATATTTGTATTCTGACCCCATCACATGGCAATTACCTGACCCACTCCTCCCTCCCCAGGCATCTGCACCTA
>PVHY01019954.1:0-26448 GCA_004024945.1 Uropsilus gracilis | reverse complement strand
GTCACCTTGCTGAAGTGATATGGGGGGGGGGGTTGTTTGCTTTTTTGTTTTTTTCTTTTTTTTGAGACTAGGTCTCGCTATTTTTGCCGATGGAACCACAGGTTCACCTTGCCCAGGGTACCACAGACTCAAGCAATCCCCAGCCTCAGCTTCCCAGGTAGCTGGGATGACAGGTGTGCACCACCACTCCCAGCTATTTTTTTGGAACTAGGTCTTGCTACAGGCCCTAGGCGGAACTTGAACCCTAGCCCCGGCCACTTCGTAGGCTGAAGCTTACAGGCACGAGCCACCGTGCCCGACTTGAAGTCATATTTATAAAATGCCTCTCCCTTCTCCTTTTCATACTGAGCTCTTTGGAAGGAAATACACAGCCCCCACTTAATGGATGGGGAGTTATTTTCTCCTTCCTTAAGGATGTTGTGTCTACATATATTATTTTGGAAGTCTTCTGAAAGGGAAATTATGTCTCTCTCTCCCCTTTATTTATTATTCATTTATTTATGTCAGTATGATCTTCAGTGTATATTTTCAGTTCTTTAGTGTATATTTTAGCTTCTAATCCTATACCACAGTGTTTATTTTGCTGCTTAAATGATTCTAGTTTGAGCCATAGGGAGCTCTTTCAATCGACTTCTGGGTCCCTTTGACATATACTCAGTGTTGCTGTGTTCTCCATTTTTTTTTTTTTTTGGCAATTCTTACTTTTTGGTACTAGAAAATGTTATGGGTTCATCTTGCATATCTTGCCCCTGTCTTAAAATTAGCCATTTCTTCAAGGAATCCTGGTTGTTTGTTTATTTGTTTGTTTTATTAATGAATGATATTAGAAACCAAGATCTGGGCAATTGGTATGCTCTGCTACTGGAGTATTGTTATTTCTAAACCCTCTCAACTAACAATGCAAAGAGGTACATCTATATACTGATCATTGTAACTATATATACCTGCATTTCTCTATTTATCGTCTATACCTGTGTTAAGGAAAACATGAGTTCATACTGAGTCTCTCTTATGATCTAGATCATTCTAGCTATATCTTCTTGCTTCTCTGCAAATTTTCCGTCTCCAACAAAAAACCTAGCTCTGCTGTATACTTGCTATTTGATTGTTCAAAATCAGTCTACATGTCTAACATTATCAGACTTGTAAACCAGTGTCTCCATGGGAAACAACTTTATCAACCAGACTACAGTTGTTATTGTTCCTTTTGCCTTTAGTCTTATAGGCTCTCCTTATTTCTAAAGTTAGGTCAGTCAGCACGTTTTCCCCTCTTCAGTGTAGTTGTTCAGTACATTTGCAGACAGATTCTCTTATCAGTCGCATTTCTTCCTGAAATCTAAGGTCATGCTTCTTAATTTCAACATTTTTATCGTCAACTAGGTAATAAATTCACAGAGAACAACTGTGATGAGAAGCAAAGTGGTACAGTGATACTTCTTTTTCATTTTCTTTTTTTTTTTTTTTTGAGACTGTGGAACTGCAGACTCACATTGCCCAAGGTACCACAGACTCAAGCGATCCCCAGCCTCAGCTTCCCAAGAAGTTGGGATTACAGGCGCGCACCACCACGCCCAGCTATTTTTTTTGGAACTAGGTCTCCCTAGTTGCCCCGAGTGAGACTCGAACTGCATCCCCGGTTCCAGCTGCGGTTTCCTAGGCTGCCGCTTACAGGCAAGCACCACCATGCCTGGCCTTCTTTTTTTTTTTTGATACTCACTACACAAATAATGCACTAATACAAGTTAATACTTGCATTAATCCTTTGATACCACTTCCTCCCTCATGATAAGCACTGCTGTTTGTCTTAAATATGCATATTTTTTCTTGCATTTATATCCACATTTATATACCCATAGAAAATATCTAATATCTAGTATTGCTATGTGTGTTATAACATAAATAGTATCAGATAAAACTTCTTGAAACCTGATTTTTCTCTAAACCATTCAACTTGGATATCTTTCAGTTTTATGTGTAACTACCTTATGAATAACACTCCATACAATGAATGTGTTTGTTAAGATTGTGAGGGTTTCTTTCCCCTCTACTATGATCAGCAGTGCTATGGTACTGCAAGTGTTTCAGCAGGAATTTCTGGATCATAGAGATAAACATTTTAACTGTGTAACAGCTACTGTCCAAGTACCCATCAGTATACTCAAGCTGGGAAAAAATCTTATTCCACATTATGTGACTGAGTAGGACAGAGAAGAGAATCAGATTACTAATTTTTAATTTGTCTTAATGTTTCTCTCTAGAGAATTGTAACTAGGGTGTAAGACTCATTATGTGTTATTTAAAAGAACCTCATGCTGTGATGATTTCAAGTGCTTTAAAATGTTAATAGTAAATTATTAGAAGAGGGGCAATGTGGTATAATGGTCTGTCTTCTCTCAGTCACTGATTCCAAGTAGGTTTTGCAGCAATTGTGTGAATCTGCAGGAACTCATCTGTCTGACAGGGGCATGGCGTGCCATAAGCACATAGTAAAAGATGATAAATGCAAAGTTAAAGTCTTTCTGGCCTCTCACATGCTCCTTATGTATGAGAAGTCCATAAATTCATTCATTTAGCAGTCAGAGTTGATCATCTAGTAAAGGCTAGACATTGGAATGCCCTTTTGTCAACCAGCTCTTCACACAGACTGGAAATGCTCAGAGTGCATCGACAGAGGTGACCACTGTATATCTGGAGCTTCATTTCCCATGTAGTGGAGTGCATGTTGGCTGCTAGGCATGAACCCAGTCCTGAGAAAACAGGGTTGAGAGTGATATCTATCCTGGGCTTATTCACCCGTGGCTCAGCCAGACATCACACTCTGTTTTGATCTTGGTTTGGTCAAGTTAAATAGCACTTGGGGCACTTTCTGTACTACCTGAGGGATGGGTGATATGGTAAGCATGTTAAAATAATGTGAATGGCAACTTTAAATCTAGATGTGCCAGGTGTGCACATTTTCAACTTTACTCTCACCTCTTTCCTTGAACTCCTAGAATGATTTCTTTGGTGATTAGGAGTTTGGATAGATATGTGAAGACTAATAACTTGCTGTGCTGCTCTTTAATCAGAAATGGAAAAAATTAAAGTTCCTCACAACGTTCTGATTAAATCAGAACCCAGGTATGTGCTTTGCATTCAGAGAACAGGTTACTTACAAAGAGGGCTCTACCCACACCAACTATCCACTGTGGCAAATCATAAACGGTACCATCGAGGAAGAAAGAGAGAAAGATTCAAATAGACCTTTTTAAAGGTTTATGGAGCAGCTTTCATTGGAACACTAATTACTGAGGGTTTATTCTCCCAGTGGTCCTATAATTTGCTACAACTGGCTCCACAGTGAGGTGTGCAGAGATGGAGGGAGGTCCACTCGCTTCCCTTATTATCATGTTGTAGCTTTTCTCAGAACAGAGGCAATTTCTCTTATTTTATCAGTAGCCAAACAGTAAACTATCTTTGTTCTCTCCTCAATTCTGTATAGTAGATCTTGTTTGTCCTTGTGTGTCCTGTATGTTGGCTGTATGGACTCTTGAATTGTATCTCCAAAAGAGGCATGTTAAAACACCACCCCTACCTGTGAATGTAACCCTATTTGGAAATAGGGTCTGCAAATATGAGTTAAGATGAGGTTACATTGGATGTAGAATAGGTCCTAAACCCAATGTTGGTGTCTTTCTAAGAGAAAGGGGGGGGGGGGGCTTGAACACAAAGAAGGTCATGTGAACATGAGGCAGAAAGTGGAGTAACACAGCCACAAACCAAGGAACAGCAAGAATGGCCTATGAGATCAGAAGCTAGGAGAAGGGCCTAGATTCACCCTAAAAACTCCAAAAGGAACCAACCCTGGCCATAATTTTCTGAGCTCTTGGGCTATAAAAGAGTAAATTTCTGTTGTTCTAAGTACCACCAATTTGCTACAGCAGTTCTAGTAAATGAAATACACCTAATCTTTTGGTCCCCTTAAAAAGGGAGGCTATAAGCTCAAATATACTGTTTCTATCAAAGGAATATTCAGTCCCATCTAGCAGTGAATTTTCACATTCCAGAATCTAACCTTCCAGCAAGCATCCCTTCTCCTGTCACCCCTACTTTGTAGCTAAGTCAAGTGCCAATCGAGTATCTCAGCAGCTGTATGGACTCTTGAAACCTGTTAGCTCTGACCCCTCTGACACAGCTAAACAGCTAATGGAGTGGCAGCTTGGGGTGAAACTAGAATCACAAACAAGCCAACCAGAAAAGGATCTGACCTCCTGGTTCTGCAGCAGTCACAGGGAAGAGGCTACAGGGTTGTGAACTGCCCTGGTTTGTGGCAATCTGAATACGTTGGCTTTGCCACAAAGGTCCATACATAATCTAGAAGAAGGGAGGGCAACCTAGCCTTAGGTCCTCTGTGGCTTCTTTCCCTTTGTCTAGAATCACTCAGGACCCATTGGTCTTCCATAATATCATAGCTGAGGTATGATTCCGTCCTACTTCCCACCTCGCTTTATTTATAATAATACCATCTGCTATTTGTTAAATAATAATACAAATAATACTAAATATTTATTTACTACATACTATGTGCCAGGACATGTCCTGAGTGTTTTGTATATATTATCTAGTCACCACAGCAATGCTTTGGAAAAGAGACTCTTGTTTTTTCCAACCTGTAGCTGAGGAAACTGGGGCACAGAGAGAACAGGAACTTGCCCCCAAGTCAACAATTAGCAAGTAGCAGAAGCAGGATTCAAATCCAGGTCATGCTCAGCCTATTCCTGAGCCCTTTTAGCCCCTCTGCCCCACAGAGACCCAAATGCAAAGTAATGTACTCTACTTCACAAAGCCAAACAGCGAGCCTGTCAGCACCTGGTAGCACAATACCTAAAAGCTGCCCAACCTGAAACATGAGTGCAAGTGCAGGTACACTCACACACATTCTCCCAGCCCTGCTTTCCTAATATTGAGGGTAAGTTAGTGTTTGTGATGGAATTAAATGCACTTTGAAGTCACTATGAAGAGCAGTTTGTGTGATGAAGCAGAATCCCACATTTGATTTACTCAAAGCAATAAAAACATAACTGGTAATCCATGTGCATTCATGCACATGTGCTCTCTGACACACACACACACACACATACACACACACACACTTAAAATGAGGCAGTGTCTCACTAATACATGGGACATAGGAAAAACGAACAAAAGGCCAGGAAAGGTCAAAACAAACTAAAAACCAAACTGAAGTACACAACTCAAGGGGGGGGAGGGGAGAGGAGAAGAATGATAAAGGAGGGCAGAGCCCCAGGGAATACAAAGATGTGGGGAAAAAAACATATATATAAATTAATTATTTTTAAATATATATATATCTTAATCCATTTAATTAAACCTTCTCCAACCTCCTACCTTAAAAATCAATAACTAAAATAAAATGAGGGGGTCCAAGGTCTTTCCAAGGGAGCACAAGATATATTAGGCTACCCAATTTTCATTATTCAAAAGATTTTACAAAACAAGTTTTACTGGAGAGTTTCCTTCCCCAAAACGCAGTAGTCACAGTTGAATCTGAGAGGGGTGGTTACGGAAAACCGCAGACCACCATGTTGTCTCGGGATGAGGAAAAATCCACAACAAAATTCATAGCCTGTGGGCTGCATCCAGCTGGGCAGAGCACTAGGCTGCAGTTGCCAGGCCAGCCCCTGGGAACTCTTCCAGGTTTTTCTCTGGGATGGCATTCCCCTCTGGTCTAGGGTGTTTGCAGCTTTTGCAAAATGAGGTCACGAAAGAATGATACCCAAGTCAGTCCCAGCACGTGTCCCCATTATCCCCACCCTGGGGCCTCCTGCAATGGCAGCAATAGTGGCTTTATGTAAGAGAGAACAGCAGACACGGGGAAGGGAGCACGGCTCTCCAGCCGGACTGCAGGAGACCCGTTTGATGATTTCAGATACAGTTATTAATGATGAGTTTCTTCACGGCTGACTGTGCCAAATGATCCAGAAGCTGTCCCCGCAGCTCAGCATGGGGCCCTGATGTCCTCGACCATTGCCATAGTTTAATGTGAGTCGGGCCTCAGTTTCTCCTTTTTTCTGCTTCCCCCATAGGAAGCCATAGTGGGTATCAGCAGTGTCAGAGATTTGTGGTGACTTCTGTGCCCTGCCTCTCCATGTCTGTCCTCTCCCTGCCATCCCAGCTGACTGCCCATAAATAGGAGAGAGGAATGAGACAGGAAAGTCCCTACCATCTGAAACTTCTGTGTGTTATGTTGTTGTAGTCATTGTGGCCAAAATTATTGGGTGAAGGAAGTCTCCTTGCTGGAATTTCTGTGGGATTACAGCAAGACAAGTCATGAGTGTAGAGCCAAGGAAAACTTCCTATACCTTGAAATCTAAAGAGAATGAAAAGGCTAGAGGGAGGAAGTGCAACAAGTGGCTTCCAACAAATGGGAGGCAGGGCTGCCCTCGGAGCCTCATCATGGCTTACCATGCTTTGCAGATGGGGAGAAAGCATCTTTGGATCCTGGGTGTTCAGTGGACACTGAAAAGACACCTTATCCTTTGAAGTAAAACCACTTAGCATTGTAGCTTCCTTACTAAAACCAGAAAAAAGCCAGTGTCAGCTCAGCGGTTTGAGTCACTACTCTGCAAGCTTTGATAAATTAAGTACGTGCATGAAGGATGTCTGCTAGAAGAGGTCACTGTGTTCCTTGGGCTGCAACAAGCTCAAGATACCATGCTTCCTAAACCATAGGCTATTTTCAAAAGAACCAAAAAGCAGATTCTAGGTTCCAGATTCCAACCCATGCCACCAACTTCCTATGGCTTAAGACATAACTCAACTTTGGTAGTTATACAGTAACCCTGGATTTTGGAAGCATCAAAAGGTGTGGCTGTGACTGGAGAAAGGCTCCTTTCCTAGTTCTCTGTCAATGCAGTCTGTGAATGCATTTTTTTTTTTTTTTTGTTTTTTGAGACTAGGTCTCGCTGTTTTTGCTTGTGGAACCGCAGGCTCACGTTGTCTGGGGTACCACAGACTCAAGTAATCCCCAGCCTCAGCTTCCCAGGTAGCTGGGATTACAGACGTGGGCCACCATGCCCAGCTATTTTTTTGAAACTAGGTCTCGCTACGTTGCCCTGAGTGGGACTTGAACCGCAATCCCTGGTCCTTGCCGTGGCTTCCTAGGCTGCTGCTTACAAGCATGCACCACAAGCATGCCCGGCTGTGAATGCATTCTTAGCCAGGCCTTTCACAGTGGATCTTTCTGTTCCCTGCCGCTTGCTAAAAAACTAAAATCTACTTTTAAAGGAATGCTCATGCCTTAATGCCATTGCTTTTTCTCTAATTGGTGAATTTCAGTCTGTCCTTTGTCTATGGAGTTGTTAAGTTCCAGTTCTCCCCCTTTCCAAAGTAGGCACTGGCTTCATGCCTGATTTAAATAGCTGCCAGCTTTGACCAAAAGGTAATCTAATCATTCCTAGACTTAGTCTTCCTTTCTGAGAAGACCTAGATTCCTGACCCATATCTTCTTTTTTTTTTTTGACACTAGGTCTCGCTCTTTTTGCCTGTAGAACCACAGGTCACGTTGCCTGGGGTACCACGGACTTAAGCAATCCCCAGCTTCAGCTTCCCAGGTAGCTGGGATTACAGGCACACACCACCACACCCAGCTATTTTTTGGACTAGGTCTCGCTATGTTACCCCGAGCAGGACTTGAACCCCAATCCCCAGCCCCTGCCACTTCATAAACTGACGCTTAAAGGCACGCGCCACCATGCCTGGCCTGACCCATATCTTCTGTTCTTGCTTCTGCCCAGTTTAAAAGGAAACCCTGGGGTGCTTGTCCAGGGCTCAATAGGTGCCACAGGGTCTTTAAAATGTAACCCAGTGAATCAAGAGTCAAAGTTATCCTGTGCAAGTTTAGGAAACCAGAAAGACGCAAAGCTCCACTGAGGACTTTTGTATATGGAAACTGTAACCAATAAGGTAGTACAAAGTCACATAGACTGACTTTATGAAGTAGCAGTTCCTCTGGAGAGACTCTCCCAGACTCTCAGAGTTGGGAGCCTCTTAGACTGAGCATGGTAGACAGGTGTTCCCCAGGTGCTATCATTGGGAGAGTTGGGGAGATGAAACCACCCTGACCAACATACCATTCTTACCCATCTACTCCTTTTTTTTCTTCCTCTGCCTCCCTTCCTTTATCTGTCCTTCAACTACTGACTGTGAAAGAAAATAAAAATCTCTGCTTTCAGGGGTCATGTCTGTGGGCCTGGTGACCATGGTCTACTGGTCTTTGTCCTAGTCTTGCTCATTTTAGAATCTGAAACAGCAGCAAGCAACTTGATACCTGCAGTGTCTCTCTGTACCTGGGGCAGGCACAGAACTCAATTCAGAGGCCCTCCCCACAAATTTAATCTTCTCTCATTAACCTGCATTTCTGTACTGTAGCCTTTTCTCTGGCTTTTGTTTTGCTCTGGACTTCCTGTTCTATTTTTGAGCAGTTGCAGCCTTGACACATGCCTTGGCAGACACACAGCCCATGTGAGTGGTGAGTATCCGACCTGAATCCCTTCCCTGCAGCTAGTGACCTGGGATTGCCCCAAGTGCAGGCTGGTTCTTATCTTCCATCCGTTGTCAGCCTCCACCCTTCCAAGCTGACTGGCCACATTTTCTTCTGCTGTCAACTGCTGAGATGCCCAGTATGTGTGAAGAGGTGTTTCCTTGCCTGGGAGATTCTAGAATTTGCAGAGGCTATGCCTCTTCTGGAGCCCGGGGCATCTCCTCCTTAAGGTGGATGTGGCCCCACCTCTTTGGAACTGTGACTTGAGTTTAGCATTGTAGCGTCCTTAAAGCTTCTTCAGTCCTATCCACCTATAGTTAGCAGTGGCTCCCTTTCATTTTTATGGGTTCTTTTAATCATTCAGCTCACTCCAAGTGGCACACAGGAACTCAAGATTCAGGCCACCGACTTGCTGACTCTAATCCAAAGGTGAACCTCTGCAAAGTGTCTTGCCTTTCCTGTGGTCACAAGGCTGGACACTGGATAGTGGCCTTGTGAACACTTCCCTTACCGGAAGGTCTGGGGACTGCCTCCCGCAGTTGCAAGACTAAAACTAAGAGGTTACCCTGGCTGGCATTTTGTTAATTAAGTTGCTATTGTTTTAAAAGGGAGCTGTTTCAATTCCAGGGTCAGGTTTGATGAAAAAGATTTTTTAATAATCAGTTTAACTTAATGCCTTTTCATGTCTGATTATATTAACCATTTCATAGTTGCAGATTTTATTTAAAAATGTATAACTTGCAACTTCTGATTTTAAAATATTTATATTCTTACTATGATAAAAAATGTCTTGCAGGTTAATAACAAAACAAAAAGAAAATATACTAATTAAAGAATGGGTATGTGTGAATAGGTCATTTACAAGAGAAGAAATTCAAGGGGCCAGTGAACATGGAAAATATTCCATTTCACTCGTAATCAAAAGCAAAAATTAAAACAGTATTTTTACTTATTAAAATAGCAAATGCTTAAAAATTAATAATCCCAGAGTTAATGAGGAAACGGAACATAGGTTCTTTACCAAGCTGCAAGATGTGTAAATTGGGGCTTCTTATCTGCTGGGCATTTGACTGCATGCACTATGGACTTGGAACCAAAAATCCTCCTTCCAGGAATTTATACAAGAAAATTAGAAATGTGTGCAAGAATTTGCTTAAAAAATGCTCACTATAGAACTATCTATAATAGAAAAAAATACTACAATCTATTTGAATGCCAAATATTAAGCACTACTAGAATATTAAGGTTATCTCTAAAATATTTTTTTTTAATTTCATAATATAAAGAAATGTTCATGGGTAGACTCTGCCCCAACTCTAAGGGTCTGGGAGAGTCTCTCCAGAGGAACTGATACTTGAAAAAGTCAGTATATGTGACTGTATACTACTTTATTGGTTACAGAGTTTCCATATACAAAAGTCCTCCGCAGAGCTTTGCCGTCTTTCTGGATTCCTAAACTTGTACAGGATAACTTTGACTTCTTGTGGGGCACAGTGGCGCATGCCTGTAAACGGTAGCCTAGGAAGCCACGGCAGGGACCAGAGATCACGGTTCGCGTTCCACTTGGGGCAACGTAGCAAGATCTAGTTCCAAAAAGCTGGGTGTGGTGGTGTGTGCCTGTAATCCCAGCTACCTGGAAAGCTGAGGCTGGGGATTGCTTGAGTCTGTGATACCCTGGGCAACGTGAGCCTGCGGTTCCACGGGCAAAAATAGCAAGACACTAGTCTCCTAGTCTCAAAATAAGTAAATAAATAATAAAATAAAATAAACTTCTCAATACATATTTTTTAAATTATGCATGCATAGATGTGTATGTTTATGTAAAAGGCATGGTGACTATGATATTTTTCCCATTTTCCCATAAATTTCTAAATTATTTAGATACTTAATTATTTTTATAATTCAACTTTTAAAAATTACAAAGAACAAAAGATTCTTGCTAACAGTGCCACAGTAAAGGTACATGAGAAAACACTTTGGTTTGGACTTTTTGGGGTTTTTTATCTGGGCCAGTATCTAAAAGGGTCAGAAAACAACAACTGAGCTCCCCATACAAAATAGTCTTTGTGGAGAGATTTCCAAATCCTGGAGAGAGTAATAATAAGATGAGGTCTGCTCAGGTTTTCATTTTGCCACCTATATCTGTTCATTGAAATTTTTCCTTACAGGTAAGAAGAGTGACTACTGACATTTCCCAGTGGGATTTTAATTTATATAATAGAGCTAGTATTCCAATTTTTTATCTTTAAAAAACTCTTTAAATTCAACTTGTACTCCCTTCTCCTGATTGAAAAGCAGGTTTGATAGCAGTTTAGGAATGACATAAATGCTCCCTGGAGCTCTCATCTTTCTCCCCCAAATCTTTTTTCTCCCCCCACCTTTTCTAGTAGTAAGGGAGTCTCTTCACCTATATTGAAGAGACTATGTTGAAGAGGCATTGAGATACCCCTGCCATGGTGAGCATGAAGACACTGTTTCCTCCCAGTGTCTGCAGGACTGGTGATGAGAGATTTGGTCTGGCCGAGAAAGGACTGGTCATCATTTGTCACTGTGCTGGTGCTCGTGTTCACCACACATCTCTGTCCCACCTCTGGGGAGTGGGTATGGCCTCTGCCTCTGGTAACAGTTTCAACAGGTGTGACTGGCCGTAGACATGGGAACAAGTATATTGCTTAATGTGCCCTTCCACCATTCACAAGATCCCCTCACCCCAGAGCTTGGAAACTAATGATATTTGGGACACAAGCTCCACTAGGAGAGCTTACTATTAGGTGTTGTTTAAACAGCTCACCACTTCCGTTGTCCAGAAGTATAGTTTCCTTATTCATTGTGAAAGCTATTCTCAGTTTGACCACCACGTAAATCAGGATTCGTACTGTTAAAAAGCATGATACGAAGGAATACGAATTTCAGAAAATTGGGAAACTGAAGAATTTATGGGACTTCCCTTCATAGAGACTTTCCTCTGTGCTAGATTTGGGGCTGAGCACTTGCCGTAGTTCCCTCCCTAGATGCTCACAGGAACTGCTAGGAAGCAACTGTTACATTCCCATTCTCCTGATGAGGAAAAGGGGGGCCGGGAGGACAACACCCAAAGTTGTTCTAAGCTGGTGATTGCTGCTGGAGCTAGATTTTCAACCCATGCTCATTCCCTTATCACTTCTACCGGCCTGCCCCCCAGAGCATTACACTAGCCAGTGAAATCTCTTGTTATGGTTACACACGTGCTATTACTACTAATCTGAAATGGGGAATGAGTTTCTGTCAGATGTGCTGCTAGTACTGGGCCTCTCGAACTTCACTGAACAGCAGACTGGCCTGGTGAGCAGGTAAAGCACAGCTTCCAGTTCAGCAGGTCCAGGGGAGGTGAGCAGTGTGCTGCCAGGTGGCACTGATGCTGCGACCCCAGGCCTCCCTCCAGGATATCATTACCCTGGGTACCTAGGCACCACCACCCGGCAGGGGCAGCAGTGCCCAGCAGAGGCCCTATTATGAGGCATTTGGATTTAAATTCTGACCCTGCCAATTAGTGGGTGGCTCGGGCCAGCTACTTAACCTCACTAGGCTTGCTTACTTCAGCTTGAAAATAAGGATTTAAATAGCAGCTACTTCTTAGAGTTGCAAGGATTAGATGAGGTAAGCCACATGAAGAACTTAAAATTGATAGTTCTTAATCAGGATTTGCTTTTATTAGTAACATATGGAGCCATGATTCCTAGGGTGGAGGAAAGTGCTCTGGCCTTAGAGCCAGAAGGTTTACGATTTTGTCTCAACCTCTCTAAGCCTAGAGTTTTCCTTGGGGAGGGGAGGACTATAAAGCCCTCAGCTATCTCTGGGCAGAAGGGCTGATGATGCTATTGTGGGGAGCAGCAGCTGGCTTGCAACCCAGGGCTTGCCTTAAAAGTTCTCTAGGACTCCTGGGGGCATGACATCCAGGCTCAGGGCTGATGTGGCTCAGGGAGGGCACTTACAAAGAGTCCCCAGCACCAACTGACCCCCTGCATGCTCAACCTTTCCCCTTGGGCCTTGGTCACCCTTTTGCCACTGTGCCAACAGTCATTTAAGGGCCTCAAACCCTGTCTCTTTTTCATTACATCTTTTGACTAGGCCCCATTCTGAGGCAGTAAGCCCTTTAAGAACCCTCCCTCTTAAAGAGGCATTCTCAGCACCTCAGCACCTCAGCACAGCACCCTCGCTGTCTGGACATGTAGGTTTTGTAGCTATGATGAGGCCAGCAGATCAGATGTCTGCCATGGCACTGAAAAGGTGGTCACTTACAATTCTCAAGAAGAGAGGGTACAACATGATTCATGGGGCCACCAGGGAAGCACCCAGTTCAGCCAGAGAGAGTGGGAACAGGGGCCAGAGCCTTTACTGTGGCTCCTGTGAGAAGAAATGGAGAAAAACATAATCAGGCTTAGGGTTTACTAGTTTGAATGATTTTTTTTTTTTTTTGAGACTAGGTCTCGCTATTTTTGCCCATGGAACTGCAGGCTTACGTTGCTCTGGGTACCACAGACTCAAGCAATCCCCAGCCTCAGCTTCCCAGGTAGCTGGGATTACAGGCACGCACCACCACAACCAACTATTTTTTTTTGGAACTAGGTCTCACTGTGTGCGCCCCCACGGGACTCCAACTGCGATCCCTGGTCCAGGCTGCAGCTTCCTAGGCTGCCGCTTACAGGCATGCGCCACATGCCCAGCCCTAGTTTGAATGACTTAAGCAAACCCCTGAGGTCTGAGGCTGTCCCTAAACATCTGGCACCTCATCCTGGGGTGACCAGGGCAGCGGAATCTTGGCCCAGATTCTAAGAACTGTATGAAGGAGGTGACTAGGCTTTAGGTTAACTGATGAGTATGAAAGGAACACTAGGAAGTGAGTCCTTTACTGCTCTAGGAACTGGCTACTTCTGGGAGGGGCGGTCCCTGCGGAACCAGCAAGTTCCCAGATGTTAAAACATCAGACATATAGAAAAATATAAAGAAATGCTTAACTCACTGACCTACAGAGTCTGCATTTTAACAAGATCCCAGGTAATGAACAGGCACACTAAAATTTGAGAAGCAATACTCCACAAGGTACTCTTTTCAGTATTTTCAGTTAGTAATGGATGTCCTAAGCGAGTCTGTATACAAATAGGAACAGTAACTACAGGTTTGTGGGACCACAGCAAGGTATGCCCAAACCAGGTGGAAATTTTAAATGGAAATCCAAGAGAAAAATGTCCAAGAACACTAGCCTTCTTGGGCAAGGGCTAGTCAATACTATTCTTTTGATTGTTATTTGTGGTTGCTACAGCAGCCGTGATGCTGTGCAAAGAGGTATGGTGTGACTTTCTATAACAAAACTTAGTCAAAGAGGGGATTTCTACCCTACCAATAAAAGAAATAAAAGTCAATATATGTTTTTCCGGGCCGGGCACGGTGGCTCGTGCTTGTAAGCTTCAGCCTATGAAGCAGCCGGGGCTAGGGATAGCGGTTCGAGTCCCGCCTGGGGCCCGTCGCGAGACCTAGTTCCAAAAAAAGAGCTGGGTGTGGTGGCGTGCACCTGTAATCCCAGCTACTTGGGAAGCTGAGGCTGGGGATGGCTTGAGTCCGTGATACCCCGGGCAACAAGAGCTTGCGGTTCCACAGGCAAAAATAGCCAGACCTAGTTTCAAAAAAATATATATATAAATATATATATATATATATATATATATATATATATATATATGTTTTTCCCATATTATAATGGGAAAAGTTGGTCAAACTATCCAATAAAACTCTGGCTTCCTGTACTCCCAGACAAATCAAACTCCAATATCTTTTTTCTTTTTTTTTTTTTTTTGAGACTATTTTTGCCTGTGGACCACAGGCTGATGTTGCCCGGGGTAACACACATTCAAACAGTCCCCAGCCTCAGCCTCCCAGGTAGCTAGGATTACAGGTGCATGCCACCACGCCCAGCTATTTTTTGGGGACTAGATCTCACTACGTGCCCCTGGCAGGACTCGAACCGAGCTCCCTGGCCCCAGCTGTGTTTTCCTAGGCTGCTGCTTACAGCAGCACCACCATGCGCCACCACGTCCAGCCTCAAACTCCAATTTATTTTAATGTACCAAAATATCTATCTGGGTGACCAGTACAACTTCCTTTTGGCATCACACACAGAAACTTCTCTAAAAGGAGCCCTGACTGGTCACTCACTCTGAGAAGAGACAGTGTATGGAGGAATGATGGAGAAAAAGAACAGGAGGGTGACACTTAGAGGTACCGTCCTTGCAAAGCGAGGAGCTTGAGACACCATCCAGTCTCAAGCTCCTTGCTTTGCAAGGACAGTACCTCCCTCATTTTAAAGATGAGGACACTGAGGCCTGAAACACTAACAGCCTGCACAAGGCCTCGACTCAGTGATGCCAAGACAGTACATGACCCAGGTTTCAGGACCCAGGGCCAGCCCTCCCCAGGCTCCCTGACAGCCTGACATCTTAGGGTCCTCTTTTCCTTCCTCCTGCTTCCTTTCCCTTCAGCAGAGCACCTTCTTCCTCTTAGACGGAAGCTGAATACTCCATACCCAGTCTGACTGTGCTGACAATATAACCTCTTATTTTCTATCTTGGCTTTATTTATTTATACCCTGCCTTGTTGCCAAAGGATTTAAGGCCGCTTGTAAAATTGCAAACAACAGAGCAAAATAAAATAAATTTAAAATAAGTGAGAAAGATGAAACAAAGGAGTAAGTACCTTCTCAGCAACTTTGCCCCTTGCCATCCCACTAAGCATCTAGCCTTTAAATCAACGACAGTGATGGGTCCTGGGCCTGTGGCCCCTTGACTCAGCGCTTTGGTGAATTTTTCTCCCCGACTGCTTTTAGAGCCTCTCCCTTTTGATGCAGATGCTTCTGAAGGTCCCTCTACGGACTTGGGGATTCTCTGCCATGGGTTATATGTGGGGGTGTGACAACAGTGGTGGTGGTGGCAGGGTCATCATGTTGTCTTTACTCTGTTAAAGCCAGGCAGGAAGGAGAGCTTGTGGCTATGTGGAACCTTCAAACCTTAGCACTATCTACTATCAGTGATCTTGGCCCCTTTGTCCACCACCACAGGCAGTGAGGAATACTTAGAGTCCTTACCCAGGCTTTCCCCACTGCTGACTTCTACTCAAGCTCTGATCATTTGGTTCTGTAAGGCCAACTCCCTTGCAGTTCTACCTCCTTCATTCAAGGGACCCAGCTGTCTAGCCTGCCCTCAGCACCTCCACCTTCACCCCAAGACAGGTCTTGGTCTGGGTATCCCCAGCTTCAGGTGTGTTCTCTTTGAAACCTGGACCCTGTCCCAAC
Source organism: Uropsilus gracilis (assembly GCA_004024945.1). Taxonomy (NCBI): domain Eukaryota; kingdom Metazoa; phylum Chordata; class Mammalia; order Eulipotyphla; family Talpidae; genus Uropsilus; species Uropsilus gracilis. The sequence continues at coordinate 10,585 of PVHY01019954.1, read as the reverse complement.
CCAATCCTGGTTTAGGTGCCCTCTTAGATACTGCAAGAATCTCCTGCTAAACAGTGAATCAATATTCACCCCTCTGTGCCGGGCACAGTGGCTCGTGCCTGTAAGCTTCAGCCTATGAAGCGGCCAGGGCTTAGGGATCGCGGTTTGAGTTCCGCCTGGGGCCTGTAGCAAGACCTAGTTCCAAAAAAATAGCTGGGCGTGGTAGGTGCAAACCTGTAATCCCAGCTACCTGGGAAGCTGAGGCTGGGGATTGCTTGAGTCTGTGGTACACTGGGCAACGAGAGTCTGCGGTCCCACTGGCAAAAATAGTGAGACCTAGTCTCAAAAAAAAAGAAAAAAAAGAACATTCACCCCTCTGAGAACCCCAGTATTCATGACCGCTTCCACCCCCAGGGGTGTTTGGCACTGGACATTTTGAACATGTCATAATAATTGTCACTGATTGAATCAGAAGTGCTAAACCATCAGCAGTGCACCAGTAGGTTCCTCTCAAGGAAGAACTGCTTTACCAAAAATGCCAGGTGCATTTTTGCTGCCTGCTGATAAACACTGATAAGAACTGAGAAAAAACTAAATATTTACAATTGTACAGTAGCTTCAGAAAAGCCACACTGAAGATTTCTTGTTTTAGTAGACTTTAATAGGAGGAAATCACTAAATTATTTTTATCTACACAGTGTGATTAGAAAAGATGACATTGTGCAGGGTCAGGCTATGCTGGGAATTGTTTATTTCTTTAGGCCAGAATCCACAGTTGGATCAAACTATGGCTCTCTGCAGGTCCTGTGTTAGCCTGCATCTGGGATCTGGTAACTTCTCGGCCTAGGGGGACATCCTGGCGTCTGTGAAAGCTCCATGACTTGCCACTGAGGCCTGTCATGTGGGTGCTTCAGATCACCCCAAGAACCCCAAGGGGATGCCAGTTGCTGGCACAGCATTAGTGAGTGGGAACTGACTGCGTTGGGAAAGTCTCTCCAGAGATTTTTTTCCTTTAACAGGAAAAGAAACATAGCTCTCATGCTTAGTGTGTTCCCTCTCATATAAACCTTCTATCATGCTCTTAGGCTTAAAACTAATTTTTAAGTCCACTGTAATTAGAGGATAACTAGTCTTCAGAACTCTGGAAATGTCAGCCTGCTGATCCCTGTGTTTTCTCTTGCTTTACTATGGATTGACTAATTATTTCTCAATTTATCCATTTGTTATCTAACACGGTGAGTGCCTGTCACATGCCCGTACAAAGACAAGGTCCCTGACTTGGGCTCTTTATAGCATGGTGGAGGAGAGGAGACCAGTCAGTCCAGAGCCAGTGCCCATGCTGTGGGTGGTGTGTGCGGAGTATCCTGGGAACATGAAGGAGGGGACTCGGGTGATACTTGATGGTAGTGCCAGGTGACAGGGGTCTTTGAACTGGGTCTTAAAAGAAAACAAAGAGTTAAGCAAGGTGAAGAAAGAAAGGATGGATGAGCATTCCAGGGAGAGAACACTGTGCACCAAGTCACAGAGGCATGAAACAAAAGGCTCTCAGTAGTCCAGTGTGGCAGGAGGGAAGGATGCCTGGGGGGAGGGTATCGGAATGAGTCTGAGTGCCTAGTGCCCCGAGACAAGGAGAACTGCGACAGATTCCTGGGGACTGATTCTTCCGCAGCTCAAAGACTCGAGAGGCCATTAGACATCCCTCAATGCCACATGTCAATCAAAATAATTAAAAGCAAAAGAACCAGAAAGCTGGTTTATATATTCCAACATCCATCTAGCTCCCCACCCCCCCCCCAACAGCTTTTGATAAAATAAGAAGTGCCAAAAAAAGATGTGTGTGTTCAATAGTATGGCATAAAGTGAGGAAAGTAGCAAAATAATTAAATAAATGAAATCTCAATCCCTGCAAAATCAAGTGATTGTGTGTAGCAGAGTGCTGGGGTTTGCAGTCAAACAGACTGCATGGAGGTTCTAACTTAAGTTTTGGCCTCTCTGGATTTTGATTTCTTCACCTGAATATAGGAATGGTCATTCTAAGTTCATCACATTATTGTGAGGCTTGAACCATATAAGCATCAGTGGTTTTTATTAACAGCTGATTATTTGTAGCTTTTCTAAGTACTAATTTGATCCAGGACAAACAGTAGATTATGATGTGAGGATTAGTTATCAATAGTGGAGTGAAGGACAATCACAGATTACAGTTAACAGAACAGACTCCAGAAACAACAAGAGCTACTGCTATTCATGTATTTAATTCATTCAACAAATATCTCACACTTTCAATGGGCAAGACCTGTGTTAGGCTGAGGGGCTAGAATAGTGAATAAAACAGACCCTGTCTTTGCTCGCCTGAGCCTCATAATCTGGTGAAGATGAAAATGTATTAAAGGATGGCTTCCTGAAATCTACCCATTTCATATTCACTTAGTGGCAGGTTTGTTGTTGACCAGCCTAAACTGGTTGATCACAGAACTCTTTTTTGTTAATAAACGGTTGCTAATGTGGAAAATTGCAGAAGGTTAGAATACTGACTGTTAACCTCTCCTGCAAACTTCACTACCAGGTTGTAATGAATTTGAGTGTTAGACAAAATTCTGCCACAGATAACTGGCATTTGTCAAACATTCAACAAGGAGGAAGAAAGTTCTCTCAGCCTATTTGTCAAACTTGATGAAAGTCCCAGACCTTTCTTTTTAAGGTGTCCCAACTATACCTCGCACAAAAGATTTACTCAAGCAGCAGCAAGATATTCTATAGACAGGGCACCATTTCCCTGAAATCAGCAGTATACAGCTATCAACCCTCCAAATGGTGTCTGGCATGGGGCTCCAAACGGTGTCTGGCATGGGGCAGCCTCAGTGCCATCCCTGAGGCTTAGTTCAAGGGTGCACCTTGCCAGCTCTGATGTCCTGTGTTTACAAGGGTGGAACCTCTTTAAGGGTTTCCGATCAGACCATGTTATCTTGAACACCTTTAATTCTACCAGTGGGAACCCAGTTCTAGTATTCGTACTGAGTCACATGTTTCACCCACAAAAGTCCATTTTTGTGTTCAAAATGTTGGTCAAAACACCAGCAGCAGGACTTAATGTAGCCATTCCTGAAGTGTGATTCCCTTGGATTAAGAGGAGTTTCCCAATCCAGACTTTGTGTTCTTGATAGTTCCTGAGCTGATGACCCCCTAAAGGTAAAGCCTCAAGCAACTGGTTCATGCATAATAAAATACCAGTCAGACAGCAAGTGCTGTTGTTTTATTTTTATACTCAGAGTATAGACACTATACTAACCATGTGCCATTTCTCTTTCTATTAGGTATGATTCCCAGAATGTGGGGGAGAGGGGGGCAGAGGGGGGCAAAGGACTGAACTATATCAAAAGTGTTCATAAATTATGATTTACTTTTTTTTATCTGCTGCCCAAAGCACAACCATTTCACACCCCTTTTGACTTTCAAAGGTGTCTAGTTAAAATAATAAAGCATGTGGTTACTCTATTTATAGAAGAAAGCTACACCACAGAACAAAGAATTAACCCAGGAGAATTGAGTTTGAGTCCTCTGTCTACTAGTTCCCAATAGGGTGACCTTGGGTGTGTCACCTCACCTTGATGAATCTTAATTTCCTTATACTTGCTGACCCTCCTTTCCTAGTCACTTGTGTGTGTGTGAGAGCTGTTACCCCATGAATATGACTAGACTGTGTAAAAAGAACAGCACTAGCAAGACTTAAGGGTCCTTTCTGCCATGGTCCCAATATGGGGACTATGGCCTTGAACTAACTGATTTGGGGGAAATGGGCTGCAGAATATAGATCATGTCAGCTCTGTCACTTGTCTTGGTATTACTAGCTGAGTCATTGCTTAGGGATTTACATTCCCCTTTATTTTATTTTATTCTATTTTATTTTATTTTTTGAGACCAGGTCTTGCTATGTTGCCCAGGGTGGGTCTCAAACCTGCAGACTCAAGCTATTCCTAGCCTTGGCCTCCCTTCCTTGGCTGGGATTAAGGGCACATGCCGCTGCACATGGCCTGCATTCCCCTTTAATTCCATCAGAGCAGAGAACGTGACCCTTAAGAGTAAATCCCTAAGTCCTTTGCCTTAAAATGCATTACTATAAAAGCTGTCCAGTAAGAATTCAATCTACCCTTCTTTATGTTAGCACAACTCTTAAAAGTTTAAGAAGACCTGAAGACTAGTGTGAGGTGGTGTGGAAGCTGGGCTGTCACCCATTGAGATGGCACACATTCCCACAGGAACTGTCAAATATGGTGAGGATGGGGTAGGGGTACAGAGAGCAGTGGTGCCCCAAACAGAAGTACTGTCTTGCACAACAATGTAGAACTTTATTTTTTCAATGTGAAAACTGCTTTATTCATCATGAAAGTAATGCATTGTAAACGTTGCCAACATTTCAGAAAATATAAGTAAATATTTCCATGTAAAGCTTTCCAATTATTTTCTATGTGTATGTGTTTGTCTATGTGTTGTACATATGTATCTATATGCATATATTTTCTATTTTAAAAAATAAAAGTGGAATCCTATTATAGACATTGTCTTGAAATCTGCTTTTTTTTCCACCTAAAGTGATTATGGTCACATTTCAGTACTATAAGATCTACATCATCATCTTTACAGCTTCCCAACTTTCCATGGAATAGATGTGCCAATGGTTTGCTTAACCCATGCCTGTTTAATTTCGGTCTCTTTCTGAGAACAATATTTATCCCTTTGGCTGTAACTTAATATCAATAGAAGATGCCTAACCTCAATGCAAACCCCCCCACACACACACACAAATAAGACACACTTCAAAATGCCAGCAGAGGTTTCATGTGTTTATGAGACTGTACTTTTGCATTTAAGGGCAAGTGCACACTAGGAAATGCTGTGAATCACACATGCTGAGCTTAGAATTGGCACTGCAGTAGGGTCTGTTATGTAGACACAGGAGCCCCCCTCTGATCCTTCATGAAAGCAGCATTGTCGCCAGTGTTCTCTGTCACTTAGCAGCCTTCCCACTCACCAGAACACACCTTTCTAGAAAGGAAAACTGGTGTGCACGTGGAGATGTTTACACCTCAGTGCCATGAACCCTGCCACTGAGTGAAGCTCCCTGGGAACCCAGCCAGAAGCTCTGGACTTTGAGGAGGCCAGCTTGGACACACACTGCAGGCTCTCTGAGAAACACTTCATGCATGGTCCAGTAGTGATACTAGCAAGTTAAAGGGCTTGGTTTTCCACATTCGGCAATTACAACTCTGGAGAAGGTGGTGGAAACAGACCTGACTATAAAAAGAAGTGACCCTACACTATAGGAAGATGAAAGTAAAAGCCAGAAAGTGGGGATGCTGAGGCTCCCTTTTGTGCAGAAGTACAGGGCTCTGCTTACTTTTCAGTATTTGCAAACCTAAGGCAATCAGTTGAGTGCCCAACATTTTAAACACTGAATAGAAGAGAAAATAGCAGGTTTTTTTTTAATTAGTAAATATAAAATATTATCCTTAAAATTTTCGTCTTATCGATATTTGTGCATACTAGGTTACACTGTAAAATCCATTTCTCAAGGTGCCTCCCTGGGTGCTTGAAGTTTGAAAGCTATAAGTTTAGGCCCTGAAGTCATCACCATTTTACAGCAAAGCTTAGAGAGGAATGCCCTTAAAAGTGACCTTGGGTTATCAAAAAGGGATCAAATAATGTTCAAAGCATACCATTTAAGAGGACTAGGTACAATAGAGTGAAGATCTTTTAGAAAAATTCCTGTTACAAAGTGCCTTCAATTTTTTGAAGATTTAGTATTTTAAATTTTATATGGAAAGCCTTTTTACCTTCTCCCAACTTGAACCACAAACACAGCTATAAAAACACCAAATGTGACTGGGAACCTGAAGAAAAAAAGATAGTACACTTTTTAAGAAGTTAATGAAACAAATAAAGTACCACATTTGATACATAATTGACATAAAGACTTTTACCTTCCAAATATACCTAATATATATATTTATCTTTGTGAGTCACATTAAGAACTTTATACATTCATTCAAAACACGCAGCCAGGGTTCTGTGTTCTGCTAAATATTGAAAAGAAAGATAAATGAAACTCAGAAGACTCCAATTTACCTGCATTTGTTGAACTTCACCATAAAGGCATTTTGGAAATTGTGCACTTCTGACTAAGGCTGGTCGGAACTGGCACTGTCCTGAGGAATCCAGGGACGTGGTCCCCATCTGTGTCCAGTGACTTTGGTCATGCGTCCATGTCACAAAGGATTAAGCAAATGCTGACACCAGTTAAAATCAGAGAGACTGGCTCCGTCTCTGTGAGTCCAGATTGGGGATGAGGGGGGCAAGATGAGGTCCTAATCTGGAGGTGAATAGGGCAATACCAGGGACAAGAACCCCAGCTAAAGCCCAAGCCTGCAGTCAGTGGTAGGTGTAGCTATGGACACTTACCTTTCTGCCTCCTGACAGCTCAAGCCTCTATCCTTTTTATTGGCACCATCTTCTTTTGACCCAACTCTCCACAGAACATGGTAGTAAAGATCTCATTGGTCCCTGAACAGCTTCCTCCTCTGTTTAGATATTCCAGTGCACCTCCCTTTGCTGAGGGGGAAGAGGGAGTATGGGAAGTAGGGTCCTTAATGCCTAGGTCATGGCACAGTGTTCCAGCTTTGTCTTCGTCAATGCTGTCATCTTCCAGGGTGTTAGATATATACTATGCCCATCTGCATTCCTGAATTCCTACCCATCTGCCATCTTCTCTGTCTGCAAAGCAGTATTTGTCTGGTCTGTAGTAGAACTACATTTGTCAAGTATACCAGTATTAACTATAACACATATCTACCCCTATTCCATATCTCCCTATTAGCCCACTTTCACTTTTTTGATATGCCTCACATAGTTTTAGAAGTTCTGATTTTTAATAACCTACCCTGTTGTCCCTAAATATGCCTTAGCTTGTCAAACTGTGTGTCCTACTTTTTTTAGTGTTTTTTTTTAAAGGTCTCTATGAGCAAAAGACTTATGTAGAAATACCACTTTGTATCTTGTAAGCAAATGAGTTTTCCAGCTGAAGCAGTTCTCAATTACCTAGTTCCTTCATTCTTTTTAGGCAGCATGGAGGCAAATGTCGTGTAGTTACCAAAATAATCTCAAATAAACCAGTGAGAGGCACTACCTGTACATCTGATCCAGCCAGAAAAATTCTCCAGTCAATAGGAGCCCATAGATTTGATTAGTCTTCATGACCTAGGCTACTTTATGACATTCAACATCAAGTTCACTTTGACACCCCAGTCTCCTGGCCTTTAGTTCTGTTTTGTTTTGCTATGTTTCCTGGAAGAAAGAAGGGGAGAGGCAGAGAAATAAAGCAGTGGCAAGATAATCTAGAACTTTCTAATCTCACCTCTTGTCCTTCCCTTCTGCATTTTACTTTTGGCATCTCTGATCATGACCCTGACATGCTTGAACTGCTGGCAATGTCTCCATTCACCCCTGCAAACCTCTGAGCCATCTGCAGTCACTCCCCGTCATGTCCCCAAGGAGAAGCCATACACCTTCAATGAACCTGCTCACATTTGCTACACAATGGTCTCATCACCCTGTAGTCAATCTGTGCATGTGTCCCCTTGCCCAGACAAAGAATGTAAGAGTGGGATCCTACCTTGGTCAGTATTTTCAGAGGCCTCTGTGATAAAAAAAAAAAAAAGGACTCAGTGAAAGCAGAAATTTGAAAACTGTGTTAAAGAGCTCCACCATCGCTTGTGCTAAATCAATCCTTTTCTGTATTCTTTCCTTCCACACCTTGGAGATGAGACCTGCATAATGTACAGCTTGGCAGGTCGGCTGGGACATTCTGCTTTGGCGGCTTCTTAGACTAGGATTAGGTGTGGAGCCAGGTTTAGCACATGGGTGAAGTAATCAAATCAAAGGAGGACAGAGTGCAAACTGACAGAGATGCTTGCTTTCCACTGAAAATGGTAGAGCACTGGAGTGCAGATATCTGAAGCTTGCCCACAGTGTGGAGAGAGATACCCTTCTGGCTGAGGGCTTGTATCTGTGAACTACCACAAAAAAACCATGAAGGCACAGAGTTTTTAGAAAAGTCAAGGAAGAGGATAGAGTATAATGAAGCAACTTTCCTGATCTTTTTCCATCTCTCAAGGGTACTGATAACAAGACAGAGGCTAGGGAGGGGGACTGGAAATTGGAAGATCTAGTGCTGTTTGATTTGCATGCGGTCTTCAGTCAGACCTGCAACATCCCCCAAAGTTCAGTTTGCTTGTCTGTGAAGATGGGAAAAATGATAAGAATCCTGCACTTTTCAAGTCCTTTGTGAGAAGAAGGTGCCACATCAGTCTAGGTGCTCCTGATGCCCAAGCACCTCCAGCCTCTTCTCAGTCTTGGCTTTCCTCCTTTGCTAAATGGAGAGAATAATGCCAGCCCTCCCCATCTTGAAAAGTGCTTCGAAGAACCAACGAATATATTGTGCCTGTAACTGTAACTTGTAAGCAAAGTAGGGCTGCAAAGGTTGCAGGGCTCTTTGCCGAGTCATTTCCCACCCGAGACCAGGGCTTCTTTGGACTCACACTGCCCAACCTGAACCTTCTCTGAGTTGATCTGGTTGTGACCCTTCTCCTTTTCTGTTCTTCACCACTTCAACCCCCCTTCCCCCACCAGCCTTCTCCCTCTGCTCCTTCCTTTATCTTAATTGCTCTAACTTGTCTTTAATCTCTCAGTTAACTACTGCATTTCACTCCAGGGTGGCTTCATGTCATTCACAGTGAAACCATTTCTATATGTAGTTTGTATTAAACGTGGGTTCCTTTAGGAGGTAATGGGCAGCCTCCATGTAAGGGCTGAGGACCCACCACCATTGCACTGGTGACCCAGAGGGATGACATTTTGTCTCTAGAATGAACTTGAATCTGGCCCATAGTTAGAGTGACTTTTACAGCCAACCTGTTTTACTTGCTCATTACTATCCCCTAAACCCCTGGAGTGTGGGGTAAGGCAACTTTTTTTTTTTTTTTTGAGATTAGGTCTCACTTTGTCGCCCAGGGAACCGCAGACTCACGTTGCCTGGGGTACCACAGACTCAAGCGATCCCCAGCCTCAGCTTCCCAGGTAGCTGGGATTATAGGCCGCAACACCATGCCCAGCTATTTTTTGAGACTAGGTCTCGCTATGTTGCCCTGGGCGGGTCTCGAACCAGTGGACTCAAGCGATTCCTAACCTCGGCCTCGCTTCTAGGCTGTGCTTAAAGGCACCTGCCACCGTGCCCGGCCCCAGTAGGGGCAACTTTTATCCTTCAAATGAAAGGTAGAGCATAGGTAGATGGTACATAGGTAGGGAGAGTCACACACACACACACACACACACACACACAGAGAGAGAGAGAGAGCCGAGAGACAGAGATCCGTTTCCCAGCCTTTTGGTTAAGATCACGTGAAACAGACTGACTTGAGGATAAGGTTAAGCTTGACTCCATATAGCAATTGAAAATTCTCACTCCGTATTCCCCACTCCATTACTCATAAAATTCCGTTTTTCTCACATAAGTCAAATTTGATCTGCTTAATTGTCTTGGTCATAAAAATGAAATAATACTGAATGCATTCTGTGGAAAATGTTGTTAAATAAACTTGCTAAATAAACTAAGTCCTCTTTTTTCATTTTACTTTGCCAAATGAAAATATTTTATTCACTATCACCTATAAGAGAGCACACATTTCAGTCATGACCAGGTATAAGAGTGACCTCAAGCAACCCTAACAACAAAACGGAGAAAGAACACCATCCTTCCGCTTGCTGCTTCCCTGCACAGAGCCCGGGACTCGGACGTTGCTTTCTAGTGTCTCAAAAACTCCATTCAGCCTGTCTCTTCTCTCTCCTATGGCATTTACCAACGTCCAAATTCCAGAGCTTCTGCAATCACACCCAGATGTGTACCAAGTCCTGTGGCATTTGAAAAATCTCTTAAGTCAATCTCTGAGTGAAAGATGCTTCGAGGAAGTACCCAGTTCCTTCTGCTAATAACCACAGTTTGTCACATGACACCTGCCCCTCCCCCACCCACTGATCCTGTCCGTCCCCCACCCACCCATCCCACCAATAAAGTAGGTGGACGGCAATCCTTTATCTACCAACATCTACATATCCTTCGAGGTGGTAATCTTTTGCTTTTGTTATTTAAGTTCCTTTTCTTCTTTTTTTTTCTTAATTGTTACCCAATTGCCTTGGGACTTGCATAAACAGTTAACAAACACGCGCACGAGGCAGCCGTTTTGCTTTCTGCGCTTGTTGTTCTTGGCACGGGGTCAGTTCTATGAACTTCTGGTGTCCAACTGGTAGGACCTGAAACTCTGTGTTTAACAAGTGCCTGTAGTCAAAACAGTTGGCGTGTGCAAGCGCGATAGCTGGTATTGACTGCAGCTGGTCGGCCGTCGGGTCCTGGACCGTGCAGAATACCAGTCACGTTGCTCTGCTTCGGAGCAGGCCTTTTGTTGTTTAGTTACTGGTGTTTTTTTTTTTTTTCCTGTCCTTTTTTTTTTTTTTTTTTTTTTTTTTTTTTTTTTTTTTTTTTTTTTTTTTTTTTTTTTTT